>PISX010038030.1:0-10565 GCA_004024625.1 Mellivora capensis
TTTGTTTTGTGAGATTAAGAGTCACTTATGGTTTGTCTCCCTCCCAATCCCATCTTGTTTCTTTTCTTCTTTTTCTGCCCCCCTAGTCCCCCATGTTGCCTCTCTACTTCCTCATATCAGGGATATCATATGATAGTTGTCTTTCTCTGATTGACTTATTTCACTAAGCATGATACCCTCTAGTTCCATCCACGTCGTTTCGAATGGCAAGATTTCATTTCTTTTGATGGCTGCATAGTATTCCATCGTGTATATATACCACATCTTCTTTATCCATTCATCTGTTGATGGACATCTAGGCTCTTTCCATAGTTTGGCTATTGTAGACATTGCTGCTATAAACATTCGGGTGCACGTCAAAGGCAGAGGCTTTAACCCACTGAGCCACCCAGGCACCCCCAACTTTTAAAAAAATTATTTATTGGGAAAAAATTATTTATGGGGGACACCTGGGTGACTCAGTGGGTTGAGCCTCTGCCTTCGGCTCAGGTCATGATCTCAGGGTTCTGGGATCCAGCCCTGCATTGTACTCTCTGCTCGGCAGGGAGCCTGCTTCCTCCTCTCTCTCTCTGCCTGCCTCTCTGACTACTTGTGATCTCTGTCAAATAAATAAAATCTTTAAAAAAATAATTTATTGTATTATATTTATTTAAGGGTGTTCTTTTCTTAATAGAATATTAATTCTAGAGTGCCTGGGTGGCTCAGTGGGTTAAAGCCTCTGCCTTCAGCTCCGGTTGTGATCTCAGGGTCCTGGGATCGAGCCCCACGTGGGGCTCTCTGCTTGGCAGGGAGCCTGCTTCTTGTTCTCTCTCTACCTGCCTCTCTGTCTACTTGTGATCAATCTCTCTGTCAAATAAATAAATAAAGTCTTTAAGAAAAAGAATATTAATTCTATTAATAGAATAATATTAATTATTCTAGGTAATGTGGTAGGTCTTTCTACTTCCCAAACTATAGAATTGACAGAACTAAAATAATGTCTTCCAAGAGGAAGGAAGATAATTTTTTGCCAGCTCCTATTCTTCCTGGTTCATAGAACCCTAACGTCTCCTCTGTATTAATTTGCTAGTATTGCTCTAAGACAGTACCACAGACTGGGTGACTTAAACAACAGAAATCTATTTTCTGACAGTTCTGGAGGATAGAAGTCCAAGATCAAGGTGTTGGCAGGATTGTTTTTTTGTTTTGTTTTGTTTTTTGTTTTTTGTTTTTTCCTGAGTCCTTTCTCCTTGGCTTGTAGTTGGCTATCTTCTCCCTTTGTCTTCACATGGTCCTTCTTTTTTCTCCCTCACTCATGCTGGATTACTGCCCATTCCAATGATCTCATTTAACCATAATCACCTCTTTGAAGACCCTATCTCCAAATACAGTCACATTCTGTAGTACTAAGTTAGTACTTCAGCATATGAATTTGAGGGTGATGTAATTCATCCCATAAGTTATTACAATCATGTCTTGGATTCCTCTCTTAGGGCATACAACTTTTAGTACTGCTCTAAATATTTCATTTGAACATTTTTAAAATCATATAAGACCTGAGTAGTAAAGGTAATTTGAGGGGCACCTGTCTGGCTCAGTCATCGGAGCATGTAATGCTTGATTGTAGGGTTGTGGTTTTGAGCCCCACATTGTAGAGATTATTTAGAAATTGGGGTGCCTGGGTGGCTCAGATGGTTAAATGTCTGCCTTCAGCTCAGGTCATGATCCTGGGGTCCTGGATCGAGCCCCATGTCATGCTCCTGGCTCAATGGGGAGCCTGCTTCTCCCTCTCCCTCTACCTCTCCCCTACTTATTCTCTCTCTCTCTCTCCCTCTCTCTCAAATGAATAAATAAAGTCTTTAAGAAAATCAAAATTAAATCTTTACTGGGAACCTGGGTGGCTCAGTCAGTTAAACATCTGACTCTTGATTTTGGCTCAGGTCATGATCTCAGGATCATGGGATCAAGCCCTGCATGGGTCTCCACACTCAGTGGGGAGTCTGCCTGGAATTCCTCTCTCATTTCCTTCTGACCCAACTCCCCTGCTCTCTCTCTAAAATAAATAAATCTTTTTTTTTTAAGTTTTTATTTATTTATTTATTTGAGAGAGAGAGAGAGAGAGAGCGCACACGAGCAGAGTTGGGGCAGAAGGAGAGGAAGAGGGAGAAACAGACTATCCGTTGAGTGGTGAGCCCAACCTGGTGCTCGATCCCAGGACCCTGAGATCATGACCCTAGCCAAAGGCAGAAGCTTAACGAACTGAGTCACCTAGGTACCCCTAAAACAAATAAATCTTTAAAAAAATTTTTAAAAGGCTCCCTGCTCTGTGGGAAGCCTGGTTCTCCCTCTTACAAAGAGTCCCCCTGCTTGTGTTCCCTCTCTCGCTCTCTCTCTCTCCATCAAATAAATAAATAAAATCTTAAATTTTTAAATTTTTAAATTCAAAGATCTTATTTATTTGTCAGAGACAGAGGGCACCTGGGTGGTTCAATATGTTGAGTTTCTGACTCTTGGTTTCAGCTCAGGTCATGATCTCAGGGCTGTGGGATTGGGCCTCCAATCAGGCTCCGGGCTGGGTTTGAAGTCGACTTGAGATTCTTTCCCTCTTCTTCTCTCTCTGCTCCTCCCCCCTATTCATGCTCTCTCCCTCTCTCTCTCTCTCTAAAATAAACAAATAAATACAATCTTTTAAAAAATAAAATCCTTAAAATACAATAAAGGTAATTTGAAAATATGGAAGTGAAATGGGAAGATGTTACCTATAATCCCTTTACCAATACATGGCCCATATTAATATACTTTTGATGTATTTTTAGTCTTTCTTTCTTATGAATAGTGTTCTTACATAGTTAAATTCACTCAGTGATTTGGTTTTGGCTTTTTATTCCCAACGGTATAAAACAAATGTCTTTCCATGTCCTGGGAATGTAAATGTTATTTATAAAAGCTGTATAACATGAGATGTAGTAAGAATGACATAATTTGCTTAGCCATTTCTCTATAGTCAGACATGTAAGAAGCTTCCTACTTTTTTTTTTTTTTTTAAGATTTAATTTGTTTATTTGACAGACAGAGATCACAAGTAGGCAGAGAGGCAGGCAGAGAGAGAGAGGAGGAAGCAGGCTCTCTGCCAAGCAGAGAACCCGACGCAGAACTCGATCCCAGGACCCTGAGATGATGATCTGAGCCGAAGGCAGAGGCTTTAACCCACTGAGCCACTCAGGCGCCCCAAAGCTTCCTACTTTTACATTATAAATAAAGCTGTGGAAAAAAAAAATAATAAAAATAAATAAATAAAGCTGTCAGAGGCGCCTGGGTGGCTCAGTGTGTTAAAGCCTCTGCCTTTGGCTCAGGTCATGATCCCAGGGTCCTGGAATGGAGCCCTGTATCGGGCTGTCTGCTCAGTGGGGAGCCTCTTTCCTTCTCATTCTCTGCCTGCCTCTCTCCCTACTTATGATCCCTGTCAAATAAATAAATAAACTCTTTTAAATTTTTTTTTAAATTTATTTATTTGTCAGAGAGAGGGAGAGAGAGTGAGCGAGCACAGGCAGACAGAGTGGCAGGCAGAGGCAGAAGGAGAAGCAGACTCCCTGCTGAGCAAGGAGCCCGATGTGGGACTCGATCCCAGGACGCTGGGATCATGACCTGAGCCTAAGGCAGCCGCTTAATCAACTGAGCCACCCAGGCGTCCCAATAAATAAACTCTTTTAAAAAAATAAATAAAGCTGTGAGAAATGTTCTTTTCTGCAAAACTGTTTTTCCTTATTTAAAATTATTTCTTGGAGCATATGGTTGGCTCATTTGGAGGAGCATGTGACTCTTGACTTGGAGGTCATGAGTTTGAGTGCCATGTTGAGTGTAGAGATTATTTTAAATAAATAAATAAACTTTAAAAATTTGAAGTAGGGGCGCCTGGGTGGCTCAGTGGGTTAAAACCTCTTCCTTCAGCTTGGGTCATGGTCCCAGGGTCCTGGGATTAAGCCCCGAATTGGGCCCGCTGCTCAGCAGGGAACCTGCTTCCCGCTCCCTCCCCCACTTCACACCCTCTGCCTGCCTCTCTGCCTACTTGTGATCTCTGTCAAATAAGTAAATAAAATCTTTAAAAAAAAATTGAAAGAAAAAAATTTGAAGTATATGTGACACACAATGTTACATTAGTGTCAGGTGTACAACATAGTGATTTTTTAAAAAGACTTTATTTATTTGAGAGAGAGAGAATGAGAGAGAGAGAGAGCATGAGAGGGGGGAGGGTCACAGGGAGAAGCAGACTCCTCACGGAGCAGGGAACCTGATGTAGGATTCGATCCCAGGACTCCAGGATCATGACCTGAGCCAAAGGCCCAACAAACTGAGCCACCAGGCACCCACAACATGGTAATTTGACAAGCCTATATGTCATGCTATGCTCACAAGTGTAGCTACCGTTTGTCACCCTACACTGCTATTACGATTGACTATATTCCCTGTACTGTACATTTCATCCCCATGACTTATTAATTCCATAGCTGGAAGCCTGAATCTCCCACTCCCCTTCACTCGTTTTGCCCATGCCCCCATCCTTTCCTTACTCCCTACATACTTTTAACTCTTATCTGCAAGACAAGAATCTGTGTTCTTAGGAATGGACAGTGAGCACACCACTGTCACGGTAGCAGATGTTTTTGAGGTCTAGCTTAGACTATTAAATATTTTTCCTTTCCCTCTGGGTCTTTTTCTGAAGGTTATTTCCGGTATCTTAATGCCAGGAAGTGTATATTTTGAAACTGAGATATTTCAGCCCCAATGTTTTAGGCATAACAACTTGGACAGCATGGAAATACAGTTGTAATGTACTACTTTAACCCCTTGAATCAGTGTCTCCTTCCCGTTTTAAGATTTTATTTATTTATTTATTTGACAGAGAGAAACAGTGTGAGAGAGGGAACACAAGCAGGGGGAACTGGAGAGGGAGAAGCAGGCTTCCTACTGAGCAAAAAACTTGATGTGGGGCTCCATACTAGGACCCTGGGATCATGACCTGAGCCGAAGGCAGACGCTTAATGGCTGAGCCGCCCAGGCGCCCCTCTCCTTCCCACTTTGGCCTGGGCTCTTTACTCTGATTGGTATAGATGGTACATGACAGTCTGTCTTGAGGTCTATGTATATTCAGCCACTAACAGCAAGTATCTGGGTTTTTAAATTATTTTTAAAGTTTATGGTTTTTTTAAAAGGTTTTATTTATTTATTTGACAGACAGAGATCACAAGTAAGCAGAGAGGCAGGGAGAGGGGGGGGGGGGAAGCAGGCTCCCCACTGAGCAGAGAGCCAGATGCCTGGCTTGATCCCAGGACCCTGGGATCATGACCTGAGCCGAAGGCAGAGGCTTTAACCCACTGAGCCACCCAGGCACCCCAAAAGTTTATGTATTTTTAAGTAAGCTCTATGCCCAACATGGGGCTTGTTCTCATTACCCCAAGATCAAGAGTCCCATGCTCTACCAACTGAGTTAGTCAGCCGCCTCCAGGGCAAGTCTGTTTTGAACAAAAGAAAAAGAAACTGGAAGAAAAGAAAAAATTATTTTTTAAAGGTTTCATTTATTTATTTGATAGAGATCACAAGTAGGCAGAGAGGAAGGCAGAGAGAGAGGGGGAAGCAGGCTCCTTGCTGAGCAGAGTCCAATGCAGGGCTCCATCCCAGGACCCTGAGATCATGACCTGAGCCAAAGGCAGAGGCTTAACCCACTGAGCCACTCAGATGCCCAGAAAATTTTTTTTAAAGATTTATTTATTTATTTGAGAGAGAGAGAGCAAGCATGGGCAAGTGGGAAGAGGGGCAGAGGGAGAGGGAGAATTCTCAAATAGGCACCACACTGAGCACAGAGCCTCAATGGCTCTATCCCAAGAGCCTGAGCTCCTGACCTGAGTCCACATCGGGAACTGGATGCTTAACCGACTGAACCACCCGCACACTCCATTGGAAGACAATTAACAATATTATGGGATATTGATAATAGCTAATATTTATTGTCCATTTATCATGTGCCAATGTTCTTAGCTTTTTACTTGTATTAATTTAGTCTTTTTCAATCTGAAGATTTAGATACATTAAAGAGTCAAGCAATCATGGGGCACCTGCTGGCTTAGTCAGTGGACCATGCTACTCTTGACCTTGGGTTTGTAAATTTGAGCCGCATGTTGGGTGTAGAGATTACTTAAAAAAAAAATCTTAAACAAAAATCTTAAAAAATAAAGAAGAGGAGCGCCTGGGTGGCTCAATGGGGAGGCTGAAGCCTCCGCCTTCAGCTCGGGTCATGATCTCGGGTTCCTGGGATCGAGCCCCGCGTGGGCTCTCTGCTCAGCGGGGAGCCTGCTTCCCTTCCTCTCTCTCTGCCTACTTGTGATCTCTCTCTGTCAAATAAATAAATAAAATCTTAAAAAAAAATAAAATAAAAAAATAAAAAAGAGGGGCACCTGGGTGGCCTGGTTGGTTAAGTGTCTGCCTTTGGCTTGGGTCCTGGTCCCAAGGTCCCAGAATCGGTCATAGAATCGATCCTCACTCTCCCTCTGCCTGCCGCTCCTCTTGCTTGTACACTGTCAAATGAATAAATTTTAAAAATCTTTAAAAAAATACCTAAAATAATCAGTTTAGTGGGTTGTGACCTGCTGGTTTTTTAAAACTTATTTTGAAATAATTTTACACCTAAAGAGAATTTCTATGTACCTTCATCTTGCTTCTCTGAATGGAAGAAATCATGGTAAGAAATGAACATTAGAAAAAAAAAAAAGAAATGAACACCAGTACAAAACTTTTAACTAAACTAAAACTTTATTTGTATTTTTTCATTTTTCCCATCAATATCCTTTTTTAAAAAAATCCCAGGTTCCGGGCGCCTGGGTGGCTCAGTGGGTTAAGGCCTCTGCCTTCAGCTTGGGTCATGGTCTTAGGGTCCGAGCCCTGTGTCGGGCTCTCTGCTCTGCAGGAACCCTGCTTCCCTTCCTCTCTCTCTCTGCCTGCCTCTCTGCCTACTTGTGATCTCTCTCTGTCGAATTAAAAAATAAATAAATAAAATAAAATCCCAGGTTCCAAATCAAGATACCACAGTGCATTTAGTTATCATGCCTCCTTAGACTCTGTGATCTCCCTCAGTTTCTGTTTTCCTTTTTTTTTTTTTAAATGACTTTTGACTCATTTGAAGAGTCCCTAAGTATAATGTCCCTCAGTTTGAGTTTATCTACTGTTTTCTCCTGATAACCCTCAGGTGGTAGATTTTTGGAAAGAATGTCACAGAGGTGAGGTGTCCTTTGCATTGCTTCATATCAGGGTGTTCATGATATCAATATGCCTTCTGCAGTTAACTTTGATCATTTGGTTAAGGTAGTGTCTGTCAAGTCTCTATATTATAAAGTTATTATTTTTCTCATTCCATTCTCTATTTGTTAGACTTGAGTTATTAAGTGCAGCCCACATTCAAGGTGGAGGGGAATTAAGCTCCAACTACTGACGGAAGTACCAAAGAACCTTTTCAAACACCACAGTAGTTTCTTAAGACACATTTGGATCCACTGAAAAAATTTAAAGTAACAACAACAAACCCACCGTAGTAATTCATAGATATTTTGAGGGATATACAATTTCTCGTCAAATTTTTGTGCACTTGTCCAGACACCTGGGTGGTTCAGTCATTGGGCGTCTGCTTTCGGCTCAGGTCATGATCTCAGGGTCCTGGGATGGAGTCCCACACTGGGCTCCTTGCTCAGTGGGGAGTCTGCTTCTCCCTGGCCTGTTGTCCTTCCCCCCTTCCATTTATTTATTTAATTTATTTATTTGACAGACAGAGATCACAAGCAGGCAGAGAGGCAGGCAGAGAGAGGAAAGCATGAGCAGAGAGCCTGACGCGGGGCTCGGTCCCAGGACCCCAAGACCATGACCCAAGCCAAAGGCAGAGGTTCAACCCACTGAGCCACCCAGGCGCCCAACCCTTCCATTTATTTATATCAGTATTGACTCATGGATATTTATGCTTTGAATCAATCAAATACTATCATTATTTTGTTGCTCAAATTGTCCCATTTTTGGCCATTCAAAACTCTATTTAAAAAAATGTTTTCATTTTGTTACATAAATTAACCAATTTATTATAGGCTAGCAGTGTTTGAAATGGTGGAGCTTCTGGGTGCCTAGGTGGCTCAGTCGTTAAGCAGCTGCCTTCAGGTCAGGTCATGATCCCAGGGTCCTGGGATCCAGCCCAGCATTGGTCTACCTGCTCCATGGAAAGCCTGTTTCTCCCTCTCCCACTCCCCCTGCTTATGTTCCCTCTCTAGCTGTGTCTCTGTTGAATAAATAAATAAAATCTTAAAAAAAAAAAAAAGAAATGGTGGAGCTTCTACTGGTCTTTCAACTCCTTCAGTCCTCTGATGGCTAACTTTACTGTGAGGGCAGAAGTGGTGTTGTAGTGTCCAGGTACCACTGGTGACGGTCTTCATGCAGGAGCCACAGTGCTCTTTTCTTTCTTTCTTTCTTTCTTTCTTTCTTTCTTTCTTTCTTTCTTTCTTTCTTTCTTTCTTTTTTCTTTCTTTCTTTCCTTTCTTTCTTTCTTTCTTTCTTTCTTTCTTTCTTTCTTTCTTTCTTTCTTTCTTTCTTTCTTCTTTCTTTCTTTCTTTCTTCTTTCTTTCCTTCCTTCCTTCCTTCCTTCCTTGTTCCTTCCTTCGTTTCATTCCTTCCTTCCTTCCCTTTCTTCCTTCCTTCCCTCCTGCTCATTCTTTCTTTCTCTCTTTCTTTCTTTTTTTTCTAGAAGATTTTATTTATTCATTTGAAAGAGACAGAGAAGGCACAAGTGGGGGAGAGGTGAAGGGAGAGGGAGAAGCTGATGCTGCGCTGAGCTGAGAAGCCGCCATGGGGCTTGATTGAAGGGCCTGGAGATCATGACCTAAGCCGAAGGCCAATGCTTAACCATCTGAGCCACCCTTGAGCCCCACAGCTTGTCCTTTCATCTTGGTTTTGCCACAGAAGGAGCAGGTGTACTTGGGTTCCTGGCTTATTTCAATCTTCTTCATCTTCCTGAGGGAGGCACCATGACAGGTCCCCTATTTACCCATGATTCTGACCTTCTTGGTGCGTTTAGCCATGTTGCCACAAACTAGGTCTAAGCCCCTATTTTATTATTATTTTTAAAAAAGATTTTATTCATTTATTGACAGAGAGAGACACAGCAAGAGAGGAACACAAGCAGGGGGAGAGGGAGAGGGAGAGGGAGAGGGAGAAGCAGGCTTCCTGCTGAGCAGGGAGCCTGATGCGGGCTCAATCCCAGGACCCTGGGATCATGACCTGAGTGGAAGACAGGCACCCAACAACTGAGCTACCCAGGCGCCCCTATTTTTTAATTTTTTATTTGAATTCCAATATAGTTAACATACAGCATTAGTTTCACATGTAAATATAGTGATTCAACAATTTCATATATCATCCAGTTCTCATCATAAGTGTACTCCTTAATCCCCCATCACCTATTTCACCCATCTCCCCACCCACCCCCCTATCTATTTTTTAAAAACAGAAATAGAAAAAAATGAAAAATATCAGGTTCATGTGCCATGATTATGTAAAATGGTAACATCAAGGAATGCTACTTGAAGGGTATACTGAAAGTAAATAAATATATGAGTAGGTATTGGTTTGTGAAACATTTTCAGTTTTATATATGTATGTATGTATTTCTTCTTGTAGGTTTTGTAAATTACAGTCAAAAAGGATTAAAATAAAAGACACAAGGGCACCTGAATGGCTCAGTCAGTAGAACATACAACTCTTGATCTTGGATCATGAGTTTAAGCCCCATGTTGTGTGTAGAGATTACTCAAAGAAAAAAAAAATCACTTTTGAAAAAAAAAGAAAAAAAAAGATTCAAACCCCACATTATATTGAACTTTTTAAATCTAGCACTGTGATCCCCATTTTGCATTTGAGAAAACTAAGTTAGGATGAGATTAAGTACCTTGCCTAAGGTCACTCAGAATCTTCTAGAACAGGGATTGCAAACTTTTGTGTGAAAGGCCAGACAGTAAATATTTTAGGGTTTCTGGGCCACATGGTTTCTGTTATAGGTATTCAGCTCTGCTATTGTAGCGTGAAAGTATCCATAGACAATATGTAAGTGAATAATTGTGGCTGAGTTACAATGGAACTTAGTAGACTAAAATTTGAACTTTGGGCAAGTTTTGTGTGCCATGAAATATTCTTCTTTTGATTTTTGGGGGGCATTTATTTTTTATTTTTTAAAGGAAAGGAATTTTTTTTAAAATTTCTTTTCAGCGTAACAGAATTCATACATAGTTTTACACCACACCCAGTGCTCCATGCAATGCGTGCCCTCCATAATACCCACCACCAGGCTCCCCCAACCTTCCACCCTCCGCCCCTTCAAAACCCTCAGGTTATTTTTCAGAGTCCATAGTCTCTCATGGTTCATCTCCCCCCCAATTTCCCTCAACTCCCTTCTCCTCTCCATCTCCCCATGTCCTCCGTGTTATTTGTTATGCTCCACAAATAAGTGAAACCATATGATAATTGACTCTCTCTGCTTGACTTATTTCACTCAGCATAATCTCTTC
>PISX010038031.1:0-10538 GCA_004024625.1 Mellivora capensis
GGTTTAGAGGAAAGCAAACTGCACCCAGACCTCCCTCCCAGAGAGAAGCCCCAGTCCGTTCCCCTCTGGGTGCTGCAGAGCAGGTTCCCAGCCGCGATCTCTGGGGACACCTGTGTGTCCTGCTTGTACTCAAAACCACAAGCGGCAGCTGTCTGGGCAGCTCCAGACCACCAGAGAGGTTCCAAGCAGGGAAGGCACATAGAGATTTTCCTGCTGGCCGGAGCTGAGAGCGATCAGATTTTCTGGGTCCTAGAGAGCCCCCCGCTGGTGCCTGCACGCCTCTCTCAGGGGAGGGGGTGGAGCGCGTCTCAGGCTCTGCTAGCGAGGCGCGGCACTCATGTGGGGACTGCAAAAGTCTGTTTCTGATCCGGGAGGGTCCCAGCCCCTGCCACACGCCAAGCGCCCTTAGGAGGTCTCCTCGCAGCTCAGCGACCAGGACCTGGTTTCTCTGCTGCACTCTCTCTGGCTCAGCACCAGGGGTGTCTGCCCTCCATGGGGGACTTGAGCTCCTGTCCCTAACAGTTCCAAATCCCATAATTTTACCCTGCGATCTTTTCTCTTTTTGAGTGCTTTTTATCGGTCTTCAAGTTAATGCTGGTCCCCAGTCTTAGGGGACTCTCATATTGGGGTATTACTTCCCAATGCGTCTCCTCTGGTGGCTCCCTCCCCCTTTTGTTTATCTTCTGATACCAGTCCGATGTTCCCACTCCGCTTTACCTTCCCACTGGCGTCTTCTGCCCCCGTAGATATCCTGACGTCCCACTGGTGTCTTCTGCCCCCGTAGAGATCCTGACGAGTAGAATTTTGATCTCAGGCTGATTTCATGAGTGATCGGAGTTCCTTGGTAGGTAATCAGCTCACTTTAGGGGACAGGTTGAACCAGAGCCTCCTCCTAGTTCCCTGCCATCTTGTCTCCCTCTCAGTAGTAATTCTTCCAATTCATGAGCATGGATTGTTTTTCCATTTCTGTGTCTTCCTCAATATCTTTCATAATTGTTCTGTAGTTTTTAGAGTACAGATCCTTTACCTCTTTCGTTAGGTTAATTTCTAGGTATCTTATGGTTTTTGGTACAATTGAAAATGGGATTGATTCTTTAATTTCTCTTTCTTCTGTCTCATTGTTAGTGTATAGAAATGGAACTGATTTCTCTGCATTGATTTTATATCCTGCCACATTGCTGACTTCCTGTTTGATTTCTAGCAATTTTGCAGTCAAGTCTTTTGGGTTTTCCACAAAAAGTATCATGCCCCACTCACAGCACAGGACATATCATCTAAGCAGAAGATCAACAGGGAAAAAAGGATTTTTGAATGACACACTTGGCCAGATGGATTTCACAGATAGATACAGAGTATTCCATCCTAAAGCAACAGAATATACATTCTTTTTTAGTGAACAAGGAACATCCTCTAGAATTACATACACAATCACAAGTACTAAAAGACTGGGATTATTCCCTGCATATTTTCAGACTACAATGCTTTGAAAATGGAACTCAGTCACAAGAGGAAATTTGGAAGGAACTCAAACACTTGGAGGTTATAGAGCACCCTACTAAAGAATGGATGAGTCAACCTGGAAATTAAATAAGAATTTTAAAAATTTATTGAAACAAATAAAAAAACCCCAAACAAACAACTGTTCAAAACCTTTGGGATACAGCAAAGTTAATTCCAAGAAGGAAATACATAGCAATACCAGCATTTCTCAGAAAATCAGAAAAGTCTCTAATACACAAGCTACTTTTATACCTAAGTGTGCTGGAGAAAGAACAACAAATAAGTCCTAAAGTAAGAAGAAGAGAAATAATATAGATTATTGTTTTATTATTTTATTATTATATTATATTACTATATATATAATATATTATATATTATTATAGTATTATATAATATAAATAAAGATTAGAGCAGAAATCAATGTAATAGAAACCAAAAGAAGAGTAGAACAGATCAATGAAACTAGAACCTGGTTCTTTGAAAGAATAAGTTTGATAAGCCCATAGCCAGACTTATCAAAAAGAAAATAGAAAATACCCAGATTAATAAAATTGTGAATGAAAGAGGAGAGATTATGACAAAGGAAATACAAACAACTTTAAGAACATAATATGAACAACTATAAGCCAACAAGTAAGGGATCTTGAAGAAATGCATGCATTCCTGGACACTTATAAACTCCAAAAACTGAAACAGGAAGAAATAGAAAACATGAACAGACCCATAACCAGGAATAAAATTGAAGGAATAATCAAAATCTGCCAACAAACAAGAGTCCAGTGCCATATAGTTTCCAGGGGAATTCTACCAAACATTTATTTATTTAATTTTAAAGATTGTATTTATTTGTCAAAGAAAGAGAGAGAGAGCACAAGCAAGGGGAGTGGCAGGCAGAGGGAGAAGGAGGCTTCCTGCTAAGCAAAGAGCCTGATGCAGGACTTGATCCCAGTAACCTGGGATCATAACCTGAGCTGAAGGCAGATGCTCAGCTGACTGAGTAACCCAGCTGCCCTTCTACCAAACATTTAAAGAAGATCAAGCTGTTTCAAAAAAGTAGAAATGGAAGGAAAATTTTCAAACTCATTTTATGAGGCCAGCATTACCTTGATCCCAAAACCAAAGACTCAACCAAAAAGGAGAATTACAAGCCAATATCCCTGATGAACATGGATGCCATAATATTCACCAAGATAGTAGCCAGTAGGATCCAACAGTACAATAAAAGGATTATTCACCAAGATCATGTGGGATTTATTCCTGGGATGCAGGGTGGTTCAACATTCACAAATAAAGCAACATTATATGTCACATTAATAAAAGAAAGGACAAGAATAAGACAGTCTTCTCAATTGGTGCAGAAAAAGAATTTCACAAAACACAATCCTTTATGATTTGATTAAAACTCTCCACAGTGTAGTGATAGAGGGAACATACCTCAATATCATAAAAGATATCTATGAAAGCTCACAGTGAATATCATTCTCAGTGGGGTAAACTCAGAGTTTTTTCCATAAGCTCAGAAACAGGACAGGGATGCCCTCTCTCACCATTGTTGTTCAACATAGTACTAGAATCCTAGCCTCAGTAATCAGACAACAAAAAGAAAGTCATTCAGATTGGCAAAGGAAAAGTCAAATTCACTCTTTATATATTAATCTTTTTATTTTCTGATTTTGATTATATTTTCTTAATGTAAAAAAATGCCAATTGTAGAGAAATAAAAATAGAATCAACCTCCCTTAGTTTCTCCAACAGAGATAATTCCTGTGGACTTTTTAGTGTCTGTCTTTTTCTTCTGTTCTATTCTCCTTTCTATTCAATGGGCAGTTGATTAAAGAAGTACTTCTCTTGTGTTGGAAAATAGGCTCCTTTTCTTTTTTCTTTTTCTGTGTATATCCTTTTACATTGATGTTTGGCATTCTGCATATGATTTTTTTCTAGCTTTTTCATTAGAGATTGTATTCTGATTTTTCCTGTGTTGTTAAATATTCTTTGTGATCATTGTTTTGATAAGTATATTTACTTTGTGAATGTGCCATTATTTATTTTTCTTGATGTTGAGCTTTCTATGCTTATTTCCAAATTTTGCTACCATAAATACTATTGTAATGAAAATCCTGATCAATGAAGCTTGTCCTTATTTTGTCTTACCTCCTTGATGATAACCTCTTAGAATTGGAATTTATAGGTCAATTTTTAAATTGCTTTTAATACATTTCTATATGCATTTAAAAATGTAATGTTCTCAATTTCAGTGTATGTGATATTCATAAGGACTACTTTAAATATTATGGTGAGTATATTTTTGTATTTCTGTCAGGGTCATGAGATGTATGAAAGAACATTCATCAACCCCTTATTATATGGGTACTCTGCCAAGTAAGAGTCAAAATAAGCATCTTATGGGATCCATTTGTCAGAAGATGCATAAAAATAAGAAACAATAGACTGTTTCTTATTTAAGTAAAATAAATGTTCATTGCTACACAGGGTTATATTGATTCTTTCAGCAAGTTTCAATTAATCTTAAATGGTATTTATTGAATCTCACACTTAAGACTGGTATTTCCCAATTTGTCTCAGTAATAAACTGGCATTGTCATCATCATTCAAAAAGTGTAAATATAGGTATTTTTCCATTTTCATTCATTTATAAACTTGATTATATGAAATAGAATTTCCATTTTTTAAATATTTACTGAGGTATAATTGACATAATATTTTTAGTGTCATGTGTACGAATTAGTGGTTTAACATCTGTGTACATTGCAAAATGATCACTACAAGTCTGGTTAACATTTGTCACTTTACAAAGTTAATGCAGTATTGTTGATTATATTCCCCATTGTATACACTACATCCCTATCACTGATTTATTTTTTAACTGGATTTGTATTTCTTAATCCTTCCAGCCTTCTATCCCCTCAACCCTCCTCTCATCTGGTAGCCACCAATTTGTTCTGTGTATTTTGTTCTGTTTGTTTTTTTATTTTTTAGATTACACATGGAAGTGAAATGATGCAATATTTATCTTTCTGTGTGTAACTCATTTCATGTGTTATAATACTCTCAAGATCCATCCATGTTGTTGCAAATGGCAAAATTTCTTTTTTTATAACTGAGTAGTATTACATTGTATATATATATATATATATATATATATATATATATCCCATGTACACATGCATACATACACACACACACCATATCTTTTGTATTCATTCATCCATCAATGCACAGTTATAATTGGTATTGTAAAAATTGCTTCAGTGAACGATATAGGTGCATGTATCTTTTCAAATTAGTTTTTTTCCCCCCATTTTCGATCAATAGATATCCAGTAGTGGAAATGCTGGATCATATGTTAGCTCTATTTTTAATTGTTTGAGGAATCTCTGTATGTTTTCCATAGTGGCTGTATCAATTTACATTCCGGCCAAAAGCTATTGAGGGTTCTCTTTCTCCACATCCTTACCAGTTGTTATTTCTTTTCTTTTTGATAATAATCACTCTGAGATGTGTAAGGTGGTAGCTCATTGTGGTTTTTGTTTGCATTTCCTTGATGGTTAGTGATGTTGAACATCTTTTTATGTGCTTATTGGCCCTCTGTGTCTTCTTTGAAATACTGTCTATTCGGATCCTTTTCTCATTTTATTGATTGGGGGTTATTTTGTTGTTGTTTGTTTGTTTTTGTTTTTTTCTTTTTTGTTACTGAGATATATGAATTCTTTATATGTTTTGTGTATTAATCACTTATTGGATATACTATTTGCAAATATCTTCTCCCATACACTAAATTGCGTTTTCATTTTGTTGATAGTTTCCTTCTCATTACAGAAACTTTTTAGTTTGATGTTCCACTTGTTTATTTGTTTTTTTCCCCCTTGCTTTTGGAATCAGATTAATAATAAAAACATATTTTACTAGGTAAGACTGATATCAAGGAACTTATACCTATGTTTCTTCTAGGAGTTTTATGGCTTCAGGTCTTACATTTAAATTCTCTAATAAAAAATGAGTTAATTTTTCTATACAGTATAAGATAGAGTCATTTCATTCTTAACATGTACCTTTCCATTTTTCCCAAAACCTTTTATTGAAGAGACTACCCTTTTCCCACTGTACATTTTTGGCCTATTTATTGTAAATTAATTTGCATTATACACATGAGTTTATTTCTCATTTCTCTGTTCTGTTCTATTGATCTATGTGTCTTTTTATTTTTTATTTATTTATTTTTTTAATAAACATATAATGTATTATTAGCCCCAGGGGTATATGTCTATGAATCACCAGGTTTACACACTTCATAACACTCACCATCGCACATACCCTCCCCAATGTCCATAACCCCACCACCCTCTCCCTATCCTCCTCCCCGCCAGCCACCCTCAGTTTGTTTCGTGAGATTAAGAGTCTCTTATGGTTTGTCTCCCTCCCAATCCCATCTTGTTTCATTTATTCCTTTACTAACCCCCAAACCCCCCACGTTACATCTCTACTTCCTCATATCAGGGAGATTATATGATAGTTGTCTTTCTCTGATTGACTTATTTCACTAAGCATAACACCGTCTAGTTCCATTCATGTTGTTGCAAATGGCAAGATTTCATTTCATTTCCTGACTTGTTGATTTTAGCCATTCTGACTGGTGTGAGGTGGCATCTCATTGTGGTTTTGATTTGTATTTCCCTGATGCCAAGTGATGTGGAACACTTTTTCATGTGTCTGTTGGCCATCTGGATGTCTTCTTTGCAGAAATATCTGTTCATGTCCTCTGCCCATTTCTTGATTGGATTATTTGTTCTTTGGGTGTTCGGTTTGCTAAGCTCTTTATAGATTTTTGATACTAGCCCTTTATCTGATATGTCATTTGCAAATATCTTCTCCCATTCTGTCAGTTGTCTTTTGGTTTTGTTGACTGTCCTTTGCTGTGCAAAAGCTTCTGATCTTGATGAAGTTCCCAATAGTTCATTTTTGCCCTTGCTTCCCTTGCCTTTGGTGATGTTTCTAGGAAGAAGTTGCTGCTGCTGAGATCAAAGAGGTTGCTGCCTATGTTCTCCTCAAGGATTTTGATGGCTTCCTTTCTCACATTGAGGTCCTTCATCCATTTTGAGTCTATTTTTGTGTGCGGTGTAAGGAAAGGGTCCAATTTCATTTTTCTGCATGTGGCTGTCCAATTTTCCCAACACAATTTGTTGAAGAGGCTGTCTTTTTTCCATTGGACATTATTTCCTGCTTTGTTGCAGATTAGTTGACCATAGAGTTGAGGGTCTATTTCTGGGCTCTCTATTCTGTTCCATTGATCTATGTGTCTGTATTTGTGCCAGTACCATACTGTCTTGATGATGACAGCTTTGTAATAGAGCTTGAAGTCCAGAATTGTGATGCCAACAACTTTGGCTTTCTTTTTGAATATTCCTTTGGCTATTCGAGGTCTTTTCTGGTTCCATATAAATTTTAGGGTTATTTGTTCCATTTCTTTGAACAAAACGGGTGGTATTTTGATAGGGATTGCATTAAATGTGTAGATTGCTTTAGGTAGCATAGACATTTTCACAATATTTGTTCTTCCAATCCAAGAGCATTTTTCCATTTCTTTGTGTGTTCCTCAATTTCTTTCAAGTGTACTTTATAGTTTTCTGATTATAGATTCTTTGCCACTTTGGTTAGGTTTATTCCTAGATATCTTATGGTTTTGGGTGCAATTTTAAATGGGATTGACTCCTTAATTCTCTTTCTTCTCTCTTGTTGTTGGTGTAAAGAAATGCAACTGATTTCTGTGCATTGATTTTATATCCTGACACTTTCCTGAATTCCTGTACAAGTTCTAGCAGATTTGGAGTGGAGTCTTTTGGGTTTTCCACATATAGCATCATATCATCTGCAAAGAGTGATAGTTTGACTTCTTCTTTGCTAATTTGGATGCCTTTAATTTCCCTTTGTTGTCTGATTGCTGAGGCTAGGACTTCTAGTAGTATGTTGAATAGCAGTGGTGATAATGGACATCCCTGCCGTGTTCCTGACCTTAGAGGAAAAGCTCTCAGTTTTTCTCCATTGAGAATGATATTTGCGGTGGGTTTTTCATAGATGGCTTTGATAGTATTGAGATATGTGCCCTCTATCCCTATACTTTGAAGAGTTTTGATCAGGAAGGAATGTTGTAC
The DNA here is from genome assembly GCA_004024625.1 of Mellivora capensis. Taxonomy (NCBI): domain Eukaryota; kingdom Metazoa; phylum Chordata; class Mammalia; order Carnivora; family Mustelidae; genus Mellivora; species Mellivora capensis. Next base: position 7,668 of record PISX010038031.1, read on the forward strand.
TTTGTCAAATGCTTTTTCAGCATCTATTGAGAGCATCATATGTTTTTTGTTGTTTCTTTTATTAATGTATTGTATCACATTGATTGATTTGTGGATGTTGAACCAAGCTTGCAGCCCTGGAATAAATCCTACTTGGTCGTGGTGAATAATCCTTTTAATGTAATGTTGGATTCTATTGGCTAGTATTTCGGTGAGAATTTTTGCATCTGTGTTCATCAAGGATATTGGTCTGTAATTCTCTTTTTTTCATGGGATCCTTCTCTGGTTTTGGGATAAAGGTGATGCTGGCCTCATAAAATGAGCCTGGAAGTTTTCCTTCCATTTCTATTTTTTGGAACAGTTTCGGGAGAATAGGAATTAATTCTTCTTTAAATGTTTGGTAAAATTCCCCTGGGAAGCCATCTGGCCCTGGGATTTGGTTTGTTTGGAGATTTTTGATGACTGTTTCCATCTCCTTACTGGTTATGGGTCTGTTCAGGTTTTCTATTTCTTCCTGGTTCAGTTGTGGTAGTTTATATGTCTCTAGGAATGCATCCATTTCTTCCAGATTGTCAAATTTGTTCGCTTAGAGTTGCTCACAATATGTTCTTATAATTGTATTTCTTTGGTGTTGGTTGTGATCTCTCATTTTTCATTCCTGATTTTATTACTTTGGGTCCTTTCTCTTTTCTTTTTGACAAGTCTGGCTAGGGGGTTATCAATCTTATTAATTGTTTCATAGAACCAGCACCTAGTTTTGTTGATATGTTCTTCTGTTCTTTTGGTTTCTAGTTCATTGATTTCTGCTCTGATCTTTATTATTTCTTTCACCTGCTGGGTGTAGGCTTTCTTTGCTGTTCTTTCTCCAGCTACATTAGTTGTAAGGTTAGCTTGTGTACTTGAGACCTTTTTGTTTCTTGAGAAAGGCTTGTATTGCTATGTGTTTTCCTCCCAGGATTGCCTTTGCTGTGTCCCACAGATTTTGAACCATTGTGTTTTCATTATCATTTGTTTCCATGATGTTTTTCACTTCTTCTTTAATTTCCTGGTTGACCCATTCATTCTTTAGAAGGATGCTGTTTAGTCTCCATGTATTCGGATTCTTTCCAAATTTCCTTTTGTGATTGAGTTCTAGCTTCAGAGCATTTTGGTCTGAAAATATGCAGGGAATGATCCCAATCTTTTGATACCAGTTGAGACCTGATTTATGACCCAGGATGTGATCTATTCTGGAGAATGTTCCATGTGCACTAGAGAAGAATGTGTGTTCTGTTGCTTTGGGATTGAATGCTCTAAATATATCTGTGATGTCCATCTGGTCCAGTGTGGCATTTAAGGCCTTTATTTCCTTTTTGACCTTTTGCTTGGATGATCTATCCATTTCAGTGAGGGGAGTGTTAAAGTCCCCTACTATTTTTGTATTATTGTCAATGTGTTTCTTTGATTTTGTTATTAATTGATTTCTATAGTTGGCTGCTCCCATGTTAGGGGCATAGATATTTAAAAGTGTTATATCTTATTTTTGGATAGACCCTTTGAGTATGATATGGTGTTTTTCCTCATCTCTTATTATAGTCTTTCGCTTAAAATACAATTTATCTGATATAAGGGTTGCCACCCCAGCTTTCTTTTGATGTCCGTTAGCATGGTAAATTGTTTTCCACCCCCTCACTTTAAATCTGGAAGAGACTTTGGGTCTAAAATGAGTTTCTTGTAGGCAGCATATTGATGGATTTTGCTTTTTTCTCCATTCTGATACCCTGTGTCTTTTGATTGGGGTTTTAGCCTATTTTCATTCAGGGTAACTATTGAGCAATATGAATTTAGTGCCATTGTATTGCCTGTAAGGTGACTGTTACTGTATATTGTCTCTGTTCTTTTCTGATCTACTACTTTTAGGGTCTCTTTGCTTAGAGGACCCCTTTCAATATTTCCTGTAAAGCTGGTTTGGTGTTTGCAAATTATTTCAGGTTTTGTTTGTCCTGGAAACTCTTTATCTCTCTTTCTATTTTCAATGATAGTCTAATTGGATATACTATTCTTGGCTGCATGTTTTTCTCATTTAGTGATCTGAATATATTATGCCAGTTCTTTCTGGCCTGGCAGGTCTCTATGGAGAAGTCTGCTGCCAATCTAATATTTTTGCCATTGTATGTTACAGACTTCTTGTCCTGGGCTGCTTTCAGGTTTTTTTCTTTGTCACTAAGACTTGTAAATTTTACTATTAGATGATGGGGTGTGGATCTATTCTTATTGATTTTGAGGGGCATTCTCTGCACCTCCTGGATTTTGATGCTTCTTCCCTTTGCCATATTAGGGAAATTCTCTACAATAATTCTCTCCAATATACCTTCTGCTCCCTTTCTTCTTCTTCTGGAATCTCAATTATTCTAATGTTGTTTTGTCTTATGGTATAACTTATCTCTCGAATTCTCCCTTTGTGATCCAGTAGTTGTTTGTCTCTCTTTTGCTCAGCTCCTTTATTCTCTGTCATTTGGTCTTCTATATCACTAATTCTTTCTTCTGCCTCATTTATCCTATCAGTAAGAGCCTCCATTTTTTATTACACCTCATTAATAGCTTAAGCTTTTTTTATTTCAACTTCATTAGATTTTAGTTCTTTTATTTCTCCAGAAAGGGTTTTTATCTCTCTGGAGAGGATTTCTCTAATATCCTCCATGCCTTTTTCGAGTCTGGCTAGAACCTTGAGAATCGTCATTCTGAAATGTATATCTGGCATATTACCAATGTCCGTATTGATTATGTCCCTATCCTTTGGTACTGCCTATTGTTCTTTTTTTTTTTTTTTTTTTTTTTTTTTTTTTTTTTTTTTTTTTTTTTTTTTTTTTTTTTTTTTTTTTTTTTTTTTTTTTTTTTTTTTTTTTTTTTTTT
>PISX010038032.1:0-10533 GCA_004024625.1 Mellivora capensis
CTTGACTGCAGTTTTTGACACTTCCCTTCCCTCCTCCAAGCACTCCACTTCCTTGACTTTTTTATTGTGGTAAAAAAAAACATGTAACGGGGCGCCTGGGTGGCTCAGTGGGTTAAAGCCTCTGCCTTCAGCTCAGGTCACGATCCCAGAGTCCTGGGATCAAGCCCCGCATCGGGCTCTCTGCTCAGCGGTGAGCCTGCTTCCCCCCTCCCCCCTTTCTCTGCCTGCCTCTCTGCTTGCTTGTGATCTCTGTCAAGTAAATAAATAAAATCTCTTTTTTTAATTTATTTTTTAATTTTATTTATTTATTTGATAGAGATCAAAGTAGGTAGAGAGGCAGGCAGAGAGAGAGAAGAAGGGAAGCAGGCTCCCTGCTGAGCAGAGAGCCCGATGCGGGGCTCGATCCCAGGACCCTGGGATCATGACCTGAGCCGAAGGCAGAGGTTTTAACCCACTGAGCCACCCAGGTGCCCCTAAAATCTCTTTTTTTAAAAAGTAACATAAAATTAACCATCCTAACCATTTTTTTTTAAAGATTTTATTTATTTATTTATTTGACAGAGAGATCACAAGTAGGCAGAGAGTCAGGCAGAGAGAGAGAGGGGGAAGCAGGCTCCCCGCCGAGCAGAGAGCCCGATATGGGACTCGATCCCAGGACCCTGAGATCATGACCTGAGCCGAAGGCAGCGGCTCAACCCACTGAGCCACCCAGGCGCCCAACCATCCTAACCATTTTTGAGTGTATAGTTCAGAATGTTAAGTATGTTCACATGGTTGTGAAACATCTCTAGAACTTTTTTATCTTGCAAAACTGAAACTCTATACCCATTAAACAAAAAGTCCCCTTCCTCCAACTTCCTTGACTTTTACGAGGCTCTTCTCTCCAGGATTTTCTCTCATCTAATCAATCTTTCTCAGTTTTTTTTTTTTTTAAAGACTCTACCCATTTATTTATCTGAGAGAGAGAGCAAGTGCCTGTGAGCAGAGGTGGGGGTGGGATGGGGGGAGTTGGAGGGACAAGCAGACTCCCTGCGGAGCACAGTTGAAGCCAGCTTGATCCCAGGACCTGGAGATCACGACCTGAGCCAGAGTCAGGTGCTTAATCCACTGAGCCATCCAGGCCCCTCTCAGTCTTTTTTTGAAGAATGGGGGGCAGGCTCTTTTTTTTCTTTGCTTTTAAATATTTTCATTAAAGTATTCTCAGGCACCCTTGGTGGTGTCTAAATTGCGAAGGGCTTTCCAGAAGATTGTATATCTAGAAAAATAAATAGTAGGCACACTATTCAACCAACCCGGTAGTTCCCCCTCTAGGTATCTGTCTTAGGAGAGGGATTTGATCTTGTGTTCCAAAAAAATCATGTTAGCAGGATGTTAATTGCAACATGATTTGTTTCCAGGGGAAAAATGGCAACCTGGCAACTGAAGTCCTGAGGCGAATGGCAAAATATATTGTAAACAAGGTTTAGACTGTAGATTGGAAAAAAAAATTAAGATTTATTTATTTACTTTCAGAGCATGAGTGAGAGGGGCAGAAGGAGAGGCAGGAGAATCTCAAGCAGACTCTGCTGGGTGCAGAGCCTGACATGGGTCTCCATTACAGGACCCTCAGATTAGGACCTGAGCCCAAACCAAGAGTTGGACACTTAACTGACTGTGCTATGCAGGTGCCCCTAGAAATTGTTATCACTAGAATATAAACTGTATGAGAGCAGGGATTTTGTCTGTCTTGTCCATACCAGAATCTCTGTATGACAGAGAAGGCAAATTGAAAGAACGAGTGTACACCCAACAATGGATGGGGGAGAGGAAAGTGGGAAGAAAGGCTAGTAATTATATTCTCTGAGTCTTTTATTTTTTAATTTTTAATTTTTAATTTTTTGCAGATTTTATTTATTTATTTGAAGAGATCACAAGTAGGCAGAGAGGCAGGCAGAGAGAGAGAAAGGGAAGCAGGCTCCCCACCGAGCAGAGAGCCGAATGCGGGGCTCGATCCCAGGACGGACCCTGGGACCCTGGGACCCTGGGACCATGACACCATGACCTGAGTCGAAGGCAGAGGCTTTAACCCACTGAGCCACCCAGGCGCCCCTCTCTGAGTCTTTTAAAATGGGAATATAGTCATATATTACTTGTGAAAAAAACAAGGCTAAGAAGTAAAGCAGAGTGGAGCACCTGGGTGGCTCAGTCGGTTAAACAGCTGCCTTTGGCTCAGGTCATGATCCCGGAGTTCTGGGATCGAGTCCCGCATCGGGCTCCCAGCTCCACGGGGAGTCTGCTTCTCCCTCTGACCTTCTCCTCGCTCATGCGCTCTCTCACTGTTTCTCTCTCTCAAATAAATAAATAAAACCTTTTAAAAAAAAAAAGAACCTTTGGGGCGCCTGGGTGGCTCAATCGTTAAGCGTCTGCCTTCCGCTTGGGTCATGATCCCAGGGTACTGGGATTGAGCCCCGCATCGGGCTCTCTGCTCGGTGGGAAGCCTGCTTCTCCCTTTTCCACTCCCCCTGCTTGTGTTCCCTCTCTCACTGTGTCTCTCTCTGTCAAATAAATAAAATCTTAAAAAAAAAAAAATATATATATATATATATAAATAAAAAGATAAAGAATCGGTGCTGTCCAGTGTTCCGTATTCTTTAGGACTCACCCTCATTTTCTTTTTTTTTTTTTTTTAAGATTTTATTTATTTATTTGAGAGAGAACACAAATGGAAGAGAAGGAGAGGGAGAAGCAGACTCCCTGCTGAGCAGGGAGCCTGACATGGGGCTCTGTCCCAGGACCCTGGGATCATGAACTGAGTCAAAGGCAGATGCCCAACCGACTGAGCCATCTAGGCACTGCCCCCACCCCGAACACTAATTTTTTATTTTTATTCTGTGTACTTTCCCTGTGTGGCCTTTCAGAATTCCTGATGTCAGCTATTCCCTTCAGAATTTGTACTTGGAACCCTAAACTCTACATGTCCAAAATTAGTATCATTATTTTTCTTCCCTAATCCTGATCTTTTTCTTGAATTCTTATTGTGGTAAATACTTCCTACACCAATATAGATTGTTTCTCTTAAATGCCTTGTTTTGAGGCTTTATACTTTTTTTGATCTGAATTTTTATAATAACCTCCTAAAAAGGTCTCGTTTTCCCTTATCTTCACAACCCCCTACTTTTTCTACACAGCTGCCAGAATTATCTGAATGAAACAGAAAACTGATCATGTCAGTTTCTCTCTTTTTTAAATCATTTCAGTTTCTTAATCCTTTAGGATTCAGAGAATCTCCTCAAAAGATTCTTATTAATTACAAAGGAGTAAAATAGTAATTCTACAGTAGAGAAGCTTGCCAGCAGCACTTAACCAGAGTTAGTGTCACCGGGAAAGGTGCAAATCAACATGTACTCCTAATATGTTAAGATTACAGTCTGACTTTTGTGGCATTTTTGCCCAAATTGAAACCTGAATTTAATCGTGAGGAAACATCAGACAAACTCACACTGAGAGACCTTCTCATTATACTGGCCTGTGTTCTTAAAAAATTCAAGGTGGGGCACCTGGGTGGCTCACTTGGTGGAGCCTCTGCTTTTGGCTCAGGTCATGATCTCAGGGTCCTGGGATGGAGCCCCGCATCGGTGAGGGGGGGGCGGTCTCTGCTCAGTGGGGAGCCTACTTCCTCTCTCTCTCTCTGCTTGCCTCTCTGCCCACTTGTGATCTCTGTCTGTCAAATAAGTAAAATCTTTAAATAAATAAATAAAGGGGAGCCTGGGTGGCTCAGTCAGTTGAGTGTCTGACTCTTGATTTCGGCTCAGGTCATGATCTCTGGGTCGGGGTCATGAGATTGAGCCCTGCATGGGAGTCCATGCTTAGTGGGGAGTCCCGTTGATATTCTCTCCCTCTGCCCCCTCCCCTGTTTCCACGTGTGCTCTTTCAAATAAATAAAATCTTAAAAAAAAAAATAAGTTGAAAGAAGCTTTGCAACTCAATGCAGTACATAGTCTTGAATGTTCTTTTGCTGAAAGAGATTATTGGGACAAGTGGCAAGATTGGAAGAGGCTTTGTAAATAATAGTATCCTGTCAATGTTAATATTCTGATTTCTCTAATTTTACTATCATATAAGAGAATTATATTGTTGTGTTTTTTTGTTTTTGTTTTTTTAAAGATCTTATTTATTTGACGGAGAGCAAGCATAAGCAGGGGGAGAGGCAGGCAGAGGGAGAGAAGCAGGCTCCCCATTGAGCAAGGAGCGCAATGTGGGACTCAATCCTAGGACTCTGGGATCACGACCCAAGGTGAAGGCAGACAGACACTTAACCGACTGAGCCATCCAGGCACCCCAGAGAGTGTTCTTTTTAGGAAATACACAGTAAAAAAGTTCAGGGATAAAGGCATCCAGGGGGCGCCTGGGTGGCTCAGTGGGTTAGGCCTCTGCCTTAGGCTTGAGTCATGATCCCGGGGTCCTGGGATCAAGCCCCACGTCGGGCTCTCTGCTCAGCGGGGAGCCTGCTTCCCCCTCTCTCTCTGCCTGCCTCTCTGCCTACTTGTGATCTCTGTCTGTCAAATAAATTAATAAAATCTTAAAAAAAAAAAAAGGCATCCAGGATATAATTTACTCTCAAGCAGTTCAGAAAATTTTTTATCTATTCATGCATATCAAGAGGGATTATAAAAAATGCGGTACAATGTTAACATTTAGGGAATCTAGATGGAAGGTATATGGGTTCTTTTTACTGTTTGTGGAACTTTTCAGAAAGCCTGAAATTGTCAAAATAAAAGTTTTTTTGTTTTTTTTTTTTAAAGATTGTTGTTATTTGAGAGTGAGCAAGAATGAGAGAGAGCACAAGCAGGAGTAGAATTTGGAGTAGAATTCAGGAGTAGAATTTGGTGATGATCACTTACACATAACACCCAGTGCTCCTCATATCATGTGCCCTCCTTAATGCCCATCTCCTAGTTATCCCATCTCCTGCCCACCTCCCCAGCAACCCTCAGCTTGTTTTCTCTAGTTAAGAGTCATGTATGGTTTGCCTCTCCCCTCTGTTTTTATCTTTATTTTTCCTTCCCTTCCCCTGTGCTCATCTGTTTGGTTTCTTAAATTCCACGTGTGAGTGAAATCATGAGATATTTGTCTTTCTCTGACTGACTTATTTTGCTTAGCATGATACACTCTAATTTGATCCACGTCATTGCAGATGGCAAGTTTTCATTCTTTTTTATGGTAGAACTCCCTCTTTGTTCCTCTAGTACCTTGTGCTTTTCTTCTCTTCTTCACTTACCTCACAGCGACTAGGTTTTATTAGGCTTATTGATGTATAGATAGTACTCAGTAATGTCTATTAAATGAATACTATGTAGATTGTTTTACAGTATGGTTTTTGGCTAAACAGGTTTTTTTTTGTTTGTTTTTTTTGTTTTTTTTTTAAGATTTTATTTATTTGTCAGAGAGAGAGAGAGAGCGTGCACAGGCAGACAGAGTGGCAGGCAGAGGCAGAGGGAGAAGCAGGCTCCCTGCCAAGCAAGGAGCCCGATGTGGGACTCGATCCCAGGACGCCGGGATCATGACCCGAGCCGAAGGCAGCCGCTTAACCAACTGAGCCACCCAGGCGTCCCTTGGCTAAACAGGTTTAAAATTAAAGAAAAACATTGCCCTTTATTTATCCTTCCTTGTCCGACTTCTGATACTAATATGCTATTTCTTTGCTATTGTAGAAGCCAGGATTCTTTTGGTTGTAAGTTAGAGAAACCCAACTCAAAGTAGCATAAACAAGAAGAAGATACGAAGATGTTTCACAGAAACCAAAGACAGGAAGGCCTTGGGAACAAACTAGGTACTTGAAGCCTCAGGACTCTTTTCAGCTCTTATCTGAGCCTTTCTCACTGTTTCTGTTCCAAGTTTTTCTTTCCATCTGTAGATTTTTTTTAAAATTTATTTTATTTATTTGTCAGAGAGAGAGGGAGAGAGAGCGAGCGAGCACAGGCAGACAGAGTGGCAGGCAGAGGCAGAGGGAGAAGCAGGCGCCCCGCCGAGCAAGGAGCCCGATGTGGGACTCGATCCCAGGACGCTGGGATCATGACCTGAGCCAAAGGCAGCCGCTTAACCGACTGAGCCACCCAGGCGTCCCTCCATCTGTAGATTTTTGTCTTCCTCAGTCCATATGACAACCAGAGAAAGACCAACTTAATTTTCTTGGAGTTTAGCTCAAATAAATTCTCAGGGATAGGCTCCATTGGCCCCACTTGGATAGGATAAGCCTTTGTCCAATCAGCTGTAGCTTGCGGGAAGATCTAAGTGCTATGTAGAACTAAGGCTCCACCAGAGCCATACAGATGAGAGAGGAGTACAAGGCCTGGAGTGTGGCTGTTGGGGCACCAGTGCCATGGGGCCCACTGCAGCTCCCAGTAGTTGCAGTACACAGAACAAAGACACCATGGGCTGCCCTTGTTCTCTTACCTCCATCCTCATTCAGTTCAGTGAGGTGCGACAAGGAGACTCACAGGGACCTTGGTTCTGGGTTTTACATTTTATTGTGTTAGGTCTTCAGTGTCACTATTTATGTACTCACCCTGATCCATCACTGCAGATTCAAGAGAGTTACATCTTTTGCTTCCATTTTTTTCCCTATTATGTTGGTCTTGGAACAGATCAGAGGTCTTAGGGGAGACACGTACATGGTAGGTACCCTGTCCCCACCCCATTTTATATGCGATATAGTCTGGCCAAGGTGGTTGACAGTGACAATTTCAAAGGGGTTGTTTATAAGCTTTAGGCCCTAAAAAAGGAGGAACAAGTGTATAGAGAAATGGCAGTGATAGAGGTCAATATAAATGAAGCAGTGTCATGGGGTGTCTTTGTTCCTGTATAAAATGGGTAGAGGGATTTCTTGTATCCGTTAGCCTTGTGAGCCGTTACTGGATTTTTTTGTTTTGTTGGGTTTGGCTTGGGTTTTTTTGTTTGGTTGTTTTTTGTTTTTTAAGCAATTCCACACCCACTGTAGGGCTCATACTCAACAACCCTGAGATCAGCAGCTGCATGCTCTACCAACTGAGCCGGCCAGGCGTCCCTAGCATTTTTCTCAGTTGAAAGAGATAAAAACCCAGCTCAAACTAGCCTATACAGAATAGGGAATTTGTTGGGTCATGTAACTGTGTTCAAAAGGTGATTGTGGCTTCAGGCATGGAGGAATGCAGGACCTCAAATGATCTCATCTGAATTGTCTCTCAGCTCTGCTTGCTTGCTTGCTTGCTTTTTTTAAGATTTTATTTATTCATTTGACAGAGAGAGGGAGAGGACAAGCAGGAGAAGTGGGAGAGGGAGAAGCTGGCTCCCCACTGAGCAGGGAGCCCCATGTGGGGCTCAATCCAAGGACACTGGGATCATGACCTGAGCTGAAGACAGACACTTAACCGACTGAACCACCCAGCCGCCCCTCAGCTCTGCTTTCTTCATTATTGCCTTCATTCTATAAACAGGCTCTCTTCATTAATGGCAGAAATGATCTCTGACCACTCTGGGTTATACATTCTACCAGCTATGCAATCCTCGGGGAAAGACACCCTTGAGAGCTCCATAGAAGTGCCAGACATCACTCTCACCGTCCTGGGTTGGGTCCACAAGGAGGCAGGCTGTGATTCCTAAAAGAAAATTGGTGCTATTTACAGAAAATGGGATGTTAGGTGAAATAGATTATATGCTCTCACTGCTGGAAGCTCCTACTAAAAGTAGCATATGAATGCACCAAACATTTTAGTGACATGTAAGAACTCTGCGTGGTACTACATTGGACATAGAACCTAAGTTTCTGCTCTTAAGGAATTTTTATTTTTAGTTACTTGTTTGTTTGTTTTTAAGTTTTAATTTATTTATTCATTTTAAGTGATCTCTACACCCAACGTGGGACTCAGACTCATGACCCTGAGAGCACGAGTCACATGCTCTGAGGCAGCCAGGCGCCCCTGCTCTTAAGGAATTTTTAATCACGTAGTAGAAATTAAACATGTATATAAATAATGATTACTATTGTATGTTGAGTGTCTGCTATGAGCCAGTAGGCACTTTGCTAAATGTGTGTTTGTTTTGTTAAGATTTATTTATATATTTTAGAGAGAGCATGTGCTACTGGGAGGAGAGGCAAAGGGAAAGAGGGAAGAAGAGAAGCAGATTTCCTCCTGAGCTTAGAGGCCACTGCAGGGCTTGATCTCATGACCCGAGACCACGACCTGAACTGAAATCAAGAGTTGGGCCCTCACCTGACTGAGCCAGCCAGGCAGCCCTAAATGTTTTATATACATCATCTCTTTGTGGATAACTCTGTGAGAGTCACTTCTGTTATTATTTATACCCATTTTATCTATTTAAAAAAATAGACTTAGGGAGTTCATATAGCCTGCCCAAGGTTACATGCCCAGTGAATAGCAGCCGATTAAACCAGTCACTTGACTCAATCCAGTACTGTACTTCAACTTGCACTGACCTTGCAAGGTCTTTCTGCATCCCGTTCTTTCTGCTCTTTTAAGTCAGACAGTGTGATTCTAAATTCCTGAGAACCCTCTTACTTAGCTCTTCTTTTCTAGGACATCACAATTGATGGCTGGTCTGTGGTGTGGCTGCCCTTGTATTAGGTGCCCATCCTCAATCCAGCTAGCCCACCAGTTGGAAATCCACAGAGGGTTTCAGTCACCATTCAGCGACGTCTTTGGATTTAACCCTTAGAAAGCCCGAATAAGAGGCACGGCAGCCTCCCTGCTCTTTGAGTCCTTGCTCTCCTGAACCTCCCTTCTTTATCTTCATCACCACCACCTAACTTCAGACTATCTCTGTCTCTCTCCTGCCTACACGTTCTTCCTGTCTCCAGTCTCACCCGTGTTGACAGAGTGAAGAGTACTTTCATTGCATCATTCCTTTGAAGTCTTTCAGTGGTTTCCCATAGCCTTCAGGATAAAGCCCAAACTCCTTACGTAAGCCTTCTCATGGCCTGACCCTTGCTTGCCTCTCTAGCCTTGTATCTAGACACTCCCTCTGGATCCTTCAGATCAGCCATTTTCTGAACCACTCAGAGTTCCCTGAATCCATCATATGTCCTCTTGCTTCTGGGCTTTTGAATGTGCAATTTCATGTTCCTACAGCCCTAATGCTAATGCCCTACCTGCCCCCATCCCCAACACCTAACTACTCTTGCTTGTCCTGTTGATGACACCTGCTCCCATAAAACTTCCCAAAATCACCCTCTCCTTCCAGCCTGGGCTAGGTATCTGCATAGTTTGCCCTCATAATGCCCTGTCAAGGTATTTGTCATTTCATATATATTTTTTAAGATCCTATTTATTTATTTGATAGAGATCTCAAATAGGGGGAGAGGCAGGCAGAGAGAGAGAGAGAGAGAGAGGAGGAAGCAGGCTACCTGCCGAGCAGAGAGCCCGACGCGGGGCTCGATCCCAGGACTCTGGGATCATGACCTGAGCCAAAGGCAGAGGGTTTAACCCACTGAGCCACCCAGGCCCCCTGTCATTTCATATTTTAAATGTATGCTTATTTATTATCTTATCCCATTAGATTAAGTTTCTTGAGTCAGATTTTCCTCCCCAAATGACTGGCACATAGTAGGTGCTTATTAAATAATTGTTGAACAAATTAATGGATCTTGACAGTAAGTGCAAATTGGCACACATTTCTGGCTCCTTTTGAACTGGCTTTTTTTTCCCCCCGCCTCTTGCTCCTTCCAGGTCCTGGGTTTCAGTGATGAGACATGGGGTATGATGTGACCCGTTTCCAGGGGGATGTTGACGAAGACCTTATCTGTCCTATTTGCAGTGGGGTCTTGGAGGAGCCAGTCCAGGTGAGTTGGTCTGATGGCAGTTTTGGTGGGGGCCCTAGACAACAGTGGCGCTAATAGAAAATATAGGCGATGGGACCAATGGGGAAGGCACTGTGTTCTGGCTCCCCTCCCCCGACCCCCTTGACAGCCACACAGATAGAGACTAGAGGTTTGGTACAGAGGAGCAGTGATGGCTATGAAAGGAACAGGGCCTTCCAGAGTCTGTCTAGAGGTGGATGCCACAGAAGTCCAGTGCTCCAGATTTTTCTGAGGCCAGGTGAGATTTTTCCACTTGTACATTGGTCAGAAATTTTTTTGTCTTCTGACAGTAGCTCAGGAACTTCCTTTCCTCTGCTGGGGCACTGACTAGGTTCCATCTTCCTAGCTATGAGTGAACTTCTGGACTTTCCTGATAAGTTCTTTCTCAATATAATGTCATGTTTCACTTAATCAGCTGGTTTGCCCTTTTCAGCCTACTTAACTAACTAACTAACAGGGAGTGGGAACTGTATGTATTATCCTATTTTCTTCCTGGGATTTATTAGAAAAACCAATTTTTGATGCAGCCTTGTCTCTGCATTTTGATATGAAAGCTGCCTTCACTAGGTCATTTCTCTACAAGCCTTGCCAGACCAGAGTCAGTCGTATCTTCCTGGGGCAAGTATGAGGAGAAACTCCTGGTTAACAGGCAAGCATAATGAGGGAGATGAATCCTTAGCAGTAGTATTCATGGACGTCAT
>PISX010038033.1:0-10527 GCA_004024625.1 Mellivora capensis
ATGTCTTCTTTGCAGAAATGTCTGTTCATGTCCTCTGCCCATTTCTTGATTGGGTTATTTGTTCTTTGGGTGTTGAGTTTGATGAGTTCTTTATAGATTTTGGACACTAGCCCTTTATCTGATATGTCGTTTGCAAATATCTTCTCCCATTCTGTCAGTTGTCTTTTGGTTTTGTTAACTGTTTCCTTTGCTGTGCAAACGCTTTTGATCTTGATGAAATCCCAGTAGTTCATCTACATGCATTATTAAGGTCCTCTAAACAGTTCCTTTTTAATATTTTATTTAGAGCTTATTATTATTATTATTGGCAATAGGTTAGTCTTACCAAGCTACTCTACTATTATCAGAAGCCAGAACTTGGTCATATAACCAAGGTTATATGACCCTTTAAAAATTTTGGCATCTCAGGGGTGCCTGGGTGGCTCAGTGGATTAAGCCTCTCCCTTCAGCTCAGGTCATGATCCCAGGGTCCAGGGATCGAGCCCCGCATTGGGTTCTCTGCTCGGTGGAGAGCCTGCTTCCCCCTCTCTCTGCCTGCTTCTGCCTGCTTGTGATCTCTCTCTGTGTGTCAAATAAATAAATAAAATCTTTAAAAAAAAGTTGGCATCTCGGAATTTTTAGAAGTAAAAGCCTAGGTGTTTATGTGAACACTGCAACAATTTTTGCTAAATCTTAAAAAGTGAAGAAACCAGCGATACTCTAGAGTTAAAGCTGGAGAAAGTGGGATCCTATTTTACCATCTGTGATGATAATGGCAACTCAGGGCTTTAAAAACACAGAATATTTAGTTACTAAGTGTATAGACTATTCTAACAATTACAATACACTTCAAAGTTTATAATTCTGGTTTCCTCAGAAATTATTATGTAAGACAAAACAGTATTGAAAGAGCTTTATAGAAGTTTAATTGAATTGTTTCAGAAATGAATAAAACATTACATATCGGTCTTGCATTTTTAGAGAATGCTGGCCTTCAGTTCGTTTGGGATATGAAGTTCTCTATACTGAGGACACTGTTTTAGGACAGTGGTTACCATGAAAAAGGCTGTACTTTCCCATGTACTCATTTATCTTTATATCAGCTATGAAGAAAGGCTTTATTAGAATAAATCTAAAAGTTTAAGGAAAATTAGAGAGGGCATTTCATTTAATGGAGAGAGAAACTGCTTTTAAGCTTACCTTTGCAGTTTAGAAGTATACATTTTAAAGCCATTGAAGGGCTAAGTAGAAATCATTCTTAACTTTTCACTAAAGCATAAACAATAATGTAAGCATGGTTTAAGATCTTATTAGCTTATTTATAAGTTTAGTTCTTAGCATTTTTCAAGTTGCTTTCCCCTCCTGTACACCTTCACAGATGCTACTAATCTCAGAGCTTGTTGTGATTATTAGTTTATGTGTCTGTACGTTCTAATTGCCTCTGTCTTACTAGTTTCATGGTCCTCATGTTCACCATGGGGCCTTAGATATGGCAGATAGAGTAAAATCTGACTGCATGTATATTTATTTTTTAATGACTAGATAAATAGAGTGAGTATATTTTTAAAACTTTACGATTGGGGATCCTGGGTGGTCCACTTGGTTAAGTATCTGCCTTCAGCTCAGGTCATGATCCTGCGGTCCTGAGATCAAGCCCCACATTGGACTCCCTGCTCAGCGGGTGCCTGCTTCTCCCTCTCCCTCTCCCTCTGCCTCTGCCTGCTGCTCCCCCTGCTTGTACTTGGTCTCTATTCCTTTCTCTGACAAGTAAAACCTTTAATGAATAACTAAATTTTTTAAAAACCTTTATGATCAAGATTTCTACTATTTCAGATTGGCATTTCACAGTTAGTCAGACCGATCAAAAATTTTCTGGGTTTTTTAAGGAAATTTATTAACTAAACTGAATTATACCAGAAGTTTAGAGAAATCAGACACTGCAGAAGGTAAGCTACAAAAGTTCTGTAAAGACAATTTTGTGTGAGGCCAGAAGTAAAGTTCAGATTTTACCTATTACCATGCACCCATTGTTTGTAGCTCTTCCATTAACTCAGGGTTTCCGTCAAGGTCAAGAATGCAGCATTAGCCTCTGCCACCTCTGTAACCTGATTTCCTGGCTCTTTCTTCAACCACATTGACCAAACTTACATTCTGTACAATGTCAAAAATGCCCAGGGAGGAGGTCCATGACTCCCACAGAGGCTAGCTGCTCTCCCCACCTTCTGTTTTATGCATTCTTCCTGTAAAGACATACCGTATATATATATATATATATATATATATATATATATATATATATATATAAATGTTTAGGACTGAAAATTTATTTTTTGGGAATAAAATATGAAAAGGAGTTAATGTCAATTGCAATGATAATAATAATTCCTGCTGTTATTTGAAGAGCACATATCATACACCAGGCTCTTTTCTATGTGCCATGGCTCAGGGTTTTACAACATTAATCAAAGATTCCCAGATATGTTTATACAATAAGAATATACAAGTTATTAGAAGAACTCAAATTCATATCCCTCCACCAAGATCTGTGGGACCTCTTTGTAACATCAGCAGTGACTAATAAATGTCATTCTCATTGACCTATTTCATTTTAAATAGGTTAAAACCTACATTACGTTATACAGAAGTCCAGCTAGCCTGTGAAGCTTTTGGTTTCTTTAGAGTTCTTAGTACATACCTCTTCTGATCCTTACTGTAAGGGCCTATTTAGCCAGTGTGATGCCATCTGGTTAAACAGTGATTTTGTTGTTTATGCAGTGCTTAAAAGCAACTTGCTTTTAAGCAACTTGCTTAAAAGCAAGCCCAAGAAACCAGTCCCAGGTAAGAAAGCCCGAATTCAAGGGCGGGTCAGGCCAGGTGGAGGTATCCAATCAGTGGGGCGTGAATACTGTCTCCTGGGGTGCCTGGGTGGCTCAGTGGGTTAAAGCCTCTGCCTTTGGCTCAGGTCATGGTCCCAGGTCCTGGAATTGAGCCCCGCATCAGGCTCTCTGCTCAGTGGGGAGCCTGCTTCCTCCTCTCACTCTCTGCCTGCCTCTCTGCCTACTTGTGATCTCTGTCTGTCAAATAAATAAATAAAATCTTTTTAAAAAGTTTAAAAAAATAATAAAAATAAATAAATTAAAAATAAATAAGTAAATAAAAAATACCGTCTCCCTAGCTACCAAGGAGTGTGAGTCCCGCCTTTTGGGCGCCAATTCTGACCAAGGTGATAGGCTAGTTCAAATAGCTACTAGGGTAAATTGTAATTCAACTGGTCACTCGTGTGTGACCTAGAATGACTATGCAGCTTTCTCTGTGTGTTACAATCTCATTGGCCAACCACATGGCCTTTGCTCTATAAAAGTTAGTCAGTAACGCGGGGACGGGTCACCTCTTTGTAAGAAACGGCTGCAGCCTGTCAGTTTGATTCTCCCTGCTTGGTGCAAAATAAAGCTTTGCTTGACCTTCACTTTGTATCAGTCTCGCTCCTTTGATCACAGACCCATTATTGGGGGGCCTAACACATTCTGATTTCATGTTTGATTCTCAAAGAGTGTATTGCCTATATTTCTAAGTTCCTTGTAGGGAGGGGACTGCACTATTGTGAACTAGCACAGGAAGTCTCCTTTCTTATATAGTTTTGGTAAGACTCAATAATGATAATATAATAATTATAAATTATAATATAATAATTATTACTGTATTAATAATTATATATTATTATTAATTTGTAACATTATATGCCAGACACTGTTCTATGCATTACAGATGTTGAGCCTTTTAACCATGACAATAACTTTATGAGATAGGTACTGCTATAGTGCTATAATTCTCATTTTTAAGAACACAATGAGGCATAAAGAAGTTAACTACCATGACCAAATTCACATAGCCAGTAAGGGGCAGAGTCAAAATTCATACCAGGCAGCTATCTCATGAGTAATGGAGGTCGATCTGGGGTTTCCTCTTTGCTAAAGAAATATTGTTTTACTTTTTTCTCGATATAATGACAGGTGCCCTTCATTCAGTGAGAAAATCTGTACTTGTGACTCAGAACTAACTCTTCTTTTTGTCATTTTTACATAGAAGGCTGGTTAAATCTACATGTTGCCTAGATAAGAGATGTGGAACAAATGTGGAAATTTTACTTAAAATAGATAAACGTTGGAAGTAGGATAGTGAAAGGAAAGGGAGACAATGTAAAGTGTTAGCTCTTCAAGAACTAGCTGTAGAGAAGATAGGCTCTGGGTGTCTGCTTACTTGCTCTTAATACATTCAAATTATATGTTTTAGCAAACAATTTTTCTGTTCTTCAAAATAACTTCAGGAGTGGTTCAGATCCAATACTTTAATTTTAATTTTTATAAGCTTATAAAAAATTATGAAAGAAGGGGTTCAAACTTTAGTAGAATTTGAGTAACTTTGGATGCTTTCATTAATGAGAGACAAAGTGGCATAAAGAAACCTGCATCTAATGAGAAGTGTATAATTAAATGTTTAACATCAACTTTAAGGAATGAGAGTTATTTTCCTACTCTTTTTTCACTGATGAACAAGAAATTAAAGTGATGAACCACTAAATTCTACATCCAAAACTAATATTACACTATATGTTAACTAACTGGAACTTAAATAAAAACTTGAAAAAGAAAAAAAAATTAAAAAATTAAAGTTCTAAACAGTGTTTTAGTAGATTAAACAGAAAGAGACAATATTACAAGAGAACAAAAATATATAATAGGGAGAAAATGAAAGGCTTGTTGATAATATCAAATCTAGGAAAAATAAAGACCGTGCATATAGTGGTTTCATACTAGTGTGTCATTGCAGTTTTAATTTGCATCTCTTTAATGACAAACAGTACTAAGTATTTTTTGTATGCTTTTGTCACCCATTTGCTACCTTGATGAAGTATCTGTTCAAATCTTTTGGCTATATTTTAGAAATAATTGGATGATTTATCTTCCTATGCTTATTTTTTGAGAGTTCTTTATACATTTTACACAGAAGCCCATTATCAGACATATGATATGAATATTCTCTCCCAGTTAGTAGCTTGTCTTTTCATTCTCTTAACAGTAACCTCACCAGATCAAGTTCTTCATTTTATAAAGTTCTTCTCATCATTTTTAAAGGGTTTATGGATAATACTTTTAATGTTGTATCCAAGAAACTAATCTAAGGATTAAGATTTTGCCCTATGTTTTTTCCTTGAGGTTTTATAGTTTTAGGTATACACTTAGATTTGTTTACCACTTTGAGTTGATTTTATATGTGGTATGAGGTATGAATTGAGGTTCTTATTTGCACTGGATATTTGATTGCCCTAGCACCCTTCTTTTTTTTTTTTTTTTTTTTTTTTTTTTTTTTTTTTTTTTTTTTTTTTTAGATTTTATTTATTTATTTGACAGAGAGAGGCACAGTGAGAGAGGGAACACAAGAGTGGGAGAGGGAGAAGGATGCTTCTCGTGGAGCAGGAAGTCCAATGCATGGCTCCATCCCAGGGCCCCGGGATCATGACCTTAGCCAAAGGCAGACACTTAATAACTGCACCACCAAGGTGCCCTGTGGTAGCACCCTTTGTTCACAAGACTATTCTTTCACCATTAAATTACAGCTCTGCAGCAAAATAAATAAATAAATAAAATTTCAATTTAAAAAAATTTAAAAATTTTTAAAAAATAATAAAAAATTAGGCCGAGGAACCAAATAGATTTTTTTTTTTTGATTAAGGACTATCTTCTTTTTATTTTCTTTTCCATTTCTTTTTTATTTTTTAAAGATTTTATTTATTAATATGACAGAAATGATAAGTAGGCAGAGCAGCAGGCAGAGAGAGAGAGGGGGAAGCAGGCTCCCTGCTGAACAGAGAGCCCAATATGGGCCTCAGTCCAACGCTGGATCCCAGGACCCTGAGATCATGACCTGAGCTGAAGGCAGAGGCTTAAGCCACTGAGCCACCCAGGTGCCCCTAGACATTTTTCAAAAAAAGACATATAAGTGACTTTTTTTCTCTTCTTAGTATGAGCATTTAATAACATAAATTTCTCTGTAAGCACAGCTTGATCTGCATCCCAGATATATTGATACATTGTATTTTTATTTTAATTCAGCTCAAAATATATTAATTACCTTTATAGTTTTCCACTTGAATCCATATATTATTTACAATTATTTTATTTAAGTTCCAGTAATTTAGGAAGATCTTCTTGTTATTTTTCTGTTATTGATACCAAGTTTAGTCTGGCCAAAGAGTATACTTCCTATGATTTTAATTCTCTTAAAGCTTATTTTATGAGTCTATTTTGGTAAATGTCTCATGTGTATTAATAAAAAATAGTTATTCTGCTGATGTTGGATGGTTTGCTGTTTAAATGTCTTTTATATTAAGATTTTCCATTTCTGGGGCACCTGGGTGGCTCAGTGGGTTAAGGCTTTGCCTTCAGCCCAGGTCATGATCTCAGGGCCCTGGGATCGAGCCCCTCATCAGGCTCTCTTGCTCAGCGGGGAGCCTGCTTCCTCCTCTCTCTCTGCCTGCCTCTCTGCCTACTTGTGATCTCTGTCAAACAAATAAATAAAATCTTAAAATATACATATATATTTTCCTTTTCTTCCATCTACTGAAAGAAGAGTGTTAAAGTCTCCAATTGTAATTGTGGACTTAGCTCTTTGTTTATAGTTTATCTTAACACACTAACCAAAATACAGAGATTGTTAGTTTGGTTAAAAAAGCAAAACCAAACTATTGTTTGCCAGAAACCCACTCACAATATAATGAAAAATATAAGTTAAAAGGAAAAAGATGGAAAAGTTATACCACAGAAACACTCATCAAAAGGAGAGATAGGTGGATATAATAATATCAGCCTAAATTTCAGGGCAAGAAAATTACCAGAGATTAACTGGAACATTGCATAATGATAAAAGGTTCAAATCACCAAGATGAAAAAACAATCCTAAATATGTGTATATCTAACAACAGAGCTTCAAGATACACAAAGCACTGTTTTCTTGCTTGTTTGCTTTTATTTTTGATGCTTTTAAACTGAAGTGTTATTTATATACTATATATCTATTTTAAGAGTACAGTTGGATAAATTTTAATAATTATATATAGTTGTGTAACCACTTCCACAATCACGATATACTATAGTTTCCTTACCCTAAAAAGCCTCTTTTACCCTTTGCACTTTATCCTACACCTTGCAGCCCATCTTTTTCCCCCTGCTCCCAGGTCACAGGCCATCACTGAATGCTTTCTGTTATGCAATTTTCATAATTTCTACAATTTCATAGGAAAGAGATCATTTAGAAATAAATGAGATAAAAAGGACATAAATAACCCCTTTTATTGGATTTCTTTTACTGAAAATGCTTTTTTTTATTAATCAATGTTGTGTTCATTAATATTTTGTTCCTATCTCTAAGTAGTATTGCATGGCTTAATCATACTAGTTTACTGTTCAACAATTGATGGATCTTTGAGTTGTTTCCAGGTTTTAATTAATATGAATAGTCCTGATACAAGTACTGCAAACCAATCTTTGTTGTGACAAATGTAATTTCTCTTGGAGAAATACCTAGATTGAAATTGCTTGGTTATATGAAAAATAAAGGTTTAACTTCTAAAATATAGCCATTTTGTTTCCCAAATGCTGAATTTTAAAAAATGCTTTACCATTTTGCCCTTTTACTTGCAATGGCTGACAGTTCTACTTATTATACATCATTGCCAATAACTGGTAATAGGCTTCTGAACTTATATCTAGTGGGTGTGTATTTCTATCTCATTTTTATTTTAATTTGCATTTCTTTGATGTCTGGTCATCTTTTCGTGCACTTATAGGCCATTCTTATATGTTTATATATTATTTATGTAATGTGTTCAAAGCTTTTGCCTACTTTTGGGGGGTGTACCTGTTCATTATTGAATCATAAGAGTCTTTATATACAGAGGATACAAACTCTTGCTAGATATATGCTTTGTAGATATCTTCTATTAGCCTGTGTCTTGTTCTTTTGTTTATTTAATTCTGTCCTGTAAGAACCAAAGTTTTTAATCCATAATGAAGTTAAATTTATCATTTTGTTCACATTTTATGCTTTTAGTGTCCTAAGGAAAAAAAAACTCTAAAAAATAAATCTCTGCCTAACCCAATTAAACAGATATTTTCTTCTAGAAGTTTAATAGTTCATATTTAACATGTAAGTCTATCGCCCAATTTTGTTTAATTTTTGTCTATGGTATAAGGTAGGGGTAGAAGTCCCTAATTTTTTCCTTACAGATCTTCAGTTCCTCTATCACCAATTTTGTAAAGATCATTTTCCCCCATTGAATTACCTTGACAACTTTGTTGAAAATCAGTTGACTTTATAAGTGTAAGTTTTTTAATTTATTTCTGGAGAGTTTATTCTGTTCCATTGTCTTTTATATCCTTTTGCCAATAGCACATACTATAGCTTTATGGTAATCTTGGAAAAAGGTAGTTTAAAACTACCAATTTTGTTTTTCAAAAAAATTTTTGGCTTTTTATTTTTTTAGGTCCATTGACTTTCTGTGTAATTTTTTTTTTTGATTTTTAGTTTTTGAGTATTTTACTACACAAAACCTCTGGGTATACAATTTAAAAACCTGGGGAAAGGGATAGTGTGTTTCTATAAATGGAGAAAGGGACCACCATATATTTGAAAAAGGGACATTTGATCTCAGGTAAGAAGGATAGAAGAAATGTGAAAAAAAAAAAGGCTGAGAGAATGTCTAGCTCTAATTTGAGAATGATCATCCACTGTCAAAATAGAAGAGGAAAGCTCAGGCTGGTCTACACGTATGCCAGGATGAGAAAACTAGGATAGGTAGATATAAGAATGACTATGCTTTCTAACCTGACTGTTCCTATGTGAACACATGCTTAAGAGAAGAATCCTTAAAAATTAATATGTCTCTGGGTCCACACGTAAAAATCTTGGAATTTGCCGTTCTATTTTAACAAGTAAAAAACTGAAACAAACCAAAATAACAACTTTTCTTGGATCTGTAAATGAGAGGAGAATACAGGGCAAACTGCTGCCCCCAAGATTGGAGAGACAGACAAGAGAATATGAGGAATTGTGGCTTACCAGAGTTGAGAATCATAAGAAATTGCTGCAGGAATCCATATCCTAGGAAAACCCAAGCTGTAACTGATGAAATGCTGGAGGCTCAGTGTAACAACTCTGATAGTTAAAAAGTCCAGAGAAACCTAGTTATAGGGGAGAAAATCTTTTGTGAGATTTTCTCCCAGGAGCTCAACCGGGTTTTCACAGTGAATATCAGAGGAAAATTCCCTAATGCCTCTGGCAGGAAGAGGAGGAAAGTAACAGCTTTGAAGTATACCAGAGCAGTCTGGTCTTCATAAGACAGCCCTCAGGAGAGTTAAAGAGAGCCTGGTTTAAGAGAGCCTAACCATGGGTCACCTGGGTGGCTCCAGTAGTTAAGCGTCTGTCTTCATTCAGGTCATGATCTCCAGGTCCTGGGATTGAGCACCATGTTGGGCTCCCAGCTCAGCAGGGGGATTGCTTCTCCCTCTCCCCCTACCTCTCCCCTTTGTTTGTGCATTCTCTCTCTCTCTCTCAAATGAATAAATAAAATCTTTAAAATAAACAAACAAATAAAATAAAAAAGAGAGCCTTAACTGCAGGGATATCATCAGAACCTTATTGACCTGGGGCAAAGGAACCTGGTCAACTTCAGTCAACTGTGGCCTTTCATGTGGGGGAAGGGAAATACCTAAGACCAGCACACACTAACCATCCTTTTTTTAAAAATTTTTAAAAAGATTTTTTATTATTTATTTGACTGACAGAGATCACAAGTAGGCGGAGGCAGGCAGAGAGAGAGGTGGGGGGGGGGGAAGCCGGCTCCCCGCTGAGCAGAAAGCCCGATGTGGGGCTCGATCCCAGGATGCTGGGATCATAACTTGAGCCAAAGGCAAAGGTTTTAACCCACTGAGTCACGCAGGTGCCCCTAACCATCCTGTCTTAACTAATGGGGAAGAAATAAAGAGCTGAGAAACACTTGTGAGGTTCACCCTGGAGGCATAGGCTTGTTAAAAGACTGAGACCAAATTACAGAACATGTCTCATCCTCTCAACCTCAACACCACATTATTAAAGCCTTATTTACCTTAGTTCCTTTACACAGTAGATCATCTCTGGCTACCAAGAAGAAATTACAAGGCACAGTAAGAAACAAAAATCACAATTTGAAGACACAAACCAAGTGTCAGAACCAGAGTCAGCTACAGCAGGGATATGGGATTATCAGACCATAATTTAAAACAACTGTGATTAATATGCTTAGGGCCTTAGTGGATAAAAAAAATGCTTTTTTAAAATTCCTAATTAGTGTAATAAATAACAATTTGGAAAAACAGTAGCCACAATGTATTTAATTGCATGTGCTTAGTATACACGCACATATATAATATGTATATAAGATGTGTTTATGGACATTTTAACAACATTTGTTCTCCCCATCCATGAGCATGGAGTATTTTTCCATTTGCTTGTGCT
>PISX010038034.1:0-10533 GCA_004024625.1 Mellivora capensis
AAACCACATTGAGATACCACCTCACACCAGTTAGAATGGCCAAAATCAGCAAGACAGGAAACAACGTGTGTTGGAGAGGATGTGGAGAAAAGGGAACCCTCTTACACTGTTGGTGGGAATGCAAGTTGGTGCAGCCACTCTGGAGAACAGTGTGGAGGTTCCTCAAGAAGTTAAAAATAGAGCTTCCCTATGACCCTGCCATTGCGCTACTGGGTATTTACCCCAAGGATACAGATGTGGTGAAAAGAAGGTCCATCTGTACCCCAATGTTTATAGCAGCAATGGCCACGGTCACCAAACTGTGGAAAGAACCAAGATGACCTTCAACAGACGAATGGATAAAGAAGATGTGGTCCATATACACTATGGAGTATTATGCCTCCATTAGAAAGGATGAATACCCGACTTTTGTAGCAACATGGACGGGACTGGAAGAGATTATGCTGAGTGAAATAAGTAAAGCAGAGATAGTCAATTATCATATGGTTTCACTTATTTGCGGTGCATAACAAATAACACGGAGGACATGGGTATATGGAGAGGAGAAGGGAGTTGAGGGAAATTGGGGGGGAGATGAACCATGAGAGACTATGGACTCTGAAAAATAACCTGAGTGTTTGAAGGGGCGGGGTGTGGGAGGTTGGGGGAGCCTGGTGGTTGGTATTGTGGAGGGCACGCATTGCATGGAGCACTGGGTGTTTTTTAAACCTTGTATGAATTCTGTTACGCTGAAAAGAAATAAAAAAAAGAAAGTATATATAAATAAAATTTTTAGAAATAATAAAATTTTAAAATATAGCTGGAAAATTAAGAAAATAAAGGAAAAATAAGAAAGAATTAAATTAAAGAAAGCTGGATCCTATTTCCCCCAGAACTGAAACTCACAGCACTCTCTGATTAGTATACTTAGTGTGAGGGAGTTGTTTATGTTAGCCTTCTGGGTTAGGGGATTGTTATGCTGATTCTCAGGTGGAGTTGCCTTAGTGGAATGTGACTCCAAGCCCAGGGTGCTGGTTTGGTATAAGGATCTCTTTCCCTCACTAGGTGGGCACTCTTTCCTTCCCTGAATTCTTTCAGGGCTGATGGGCATGATGAATATGGGTTTATCTAGCTCTCTAGCCCTGGAGCTGAAATTTCATGACCAGACTCTTCAGTGCACTTTCTTAGAAGAGCAATTAATCACTCTTGTGTCCCGGTTCTCCATGAACACCATATTCACCCTGCCCATGTCTGATCCCATCAATCTCAGGTGTGTGACTGAGCTCCAACACTCTAAATTTTATGGAATCCCAGGGCACAGACCCATGCTGCTCCCCCAGGGGAGGGTCTTGCCATGCTTTTGCCACTGGCCAGCCCATCCCAGGCAAAGTTCACAGGACCACACAGCGGTTTGTAGTTCACTGCAAAGGAGTTCAGAGTTCTGGCACCAAGCCCTGCTTCTCTCGGCCTGCCTCCCTCCCACTTTTCCTGGGAACACTGCAGCACTTTCATACCACATTCTTATTTTGACCCAGGGGATCTTCAGCCCACCCCATTACACCTGAGATTTCACTCCAGTTTGCCACCTAAGCGCCCCCAAGCCAGGCACATCCCCCATAGTAGCAGACGTCTCAAAGTTCGGATTTTGCACTCTGTTGCTTATAATACTCTGTACAGCCTCCATAATCACGTTCCCTCCCTGTTGCCATATACACAGCTATATCTGCCCCAATCAACTTCTGCACCTCTTACCTTCCACAGGGTGGCTTCTTTTCTACCTGTAGACTTGCAGTTTTTGTTCTCTCAGACCTCCAATTGATCTCTTGGGTGTTCAGACAGATTTGATAACTATCTATCTGTTTGTGGGATGAGACAAACTTAGGGTACCCCCACTCCTCTACTATCTTAACTCCTCTCCTGGAGTTCAATATTTTTTTTATGTAAAAAGTCAAAGTCCTCCCCCTGAGAAGTCAAACGTTATTGACATTTGACAGTGTCTTCTGCAGGGCAGGATGGACACTGGCAGGTAGATGTTGCTTCCAAACTAAGAAAATTATGCATGTGAGAGGAAAAGTGTGATCTAGGAGGCATTTGGAGTTAGTCATGCACCTTAGGATCAGTATGGCAAGAACTAATCTGTCTGAACCTCACACCTAACCATCCCACAACACTACCATAGTCCTAGAAATGTTTCCAGAGGCTCCAATAGTGCAGTTTAGGGTAATTTTCTCCAACAACATCCTTCCTTCCTTCATTTAATCCCTGTTTCCCACCTACCCCAACATTTCCCATCCTGCCCTCTCCCATTTGGGTTGCAGCAGTAAGAGCCAGTGGGAATAACTAAGAGTAGCCACACTTAAATCTGCTCCTTCTCAACCTCTGCCTGTTTTCCCTTGAGCTCACAGTCAGACTTCCCAAAGACCATTGAGGTAAGGTGGAGCTTATCTGTCGTTTCCTAGCTGATTTAAACAATAATACAAGGAAAGCTTCAGCTACTGCTGATCAAACTTCAGGAAGGGCCAAGGTAAGTGTTTTCTCCTGAGCTTGTTGTTCTGATTGCCCTAGCCCTTCCTCTGTGCATGTGCCATTACCATCCAGTTCTAACATCTATCTTTTGCCTCTCTTCTTTATATAAATATTTTTCAATTTATTGAAATATAGTATGCATGCCATTTATTTAAGTCTTTTGAAATATTGTTCAGTATATTCAGTGGTGTATAGTATATTCACAGTTAAATAACCACTACTATAGATTCCTTTCTAATTCTTTATATTTCTGTACGGACGATAGTAATGCCTGTTCTTTCATTCTTGATTTTAGTGATTAGAATCTTTTTCTTCCCCTTGGTTGCTCAGGTGTGTCAATTTTGCTGATCTTTTCAAAGAATCAACATTTGGGTTCATTAATTATCTCCATACATTTTCTGTTCTCTATTTCATTTATTTCTACTCTAGTTTTTTATTTCCTTCATTCTCTTGCTTTGGGTTTAGTGTGCTTTTCTTTTTCTTTCTTTTTTTTTTAAGGTGAAAAGATAGTTGTTGATCTTAGGCCTTATCTATAGGTTGTTGATCTTAGGCCATTATCTATTAATATGAGTATTTACAACCATAACTTTCCTTCTGTGCTCTGCTTTACTGTATCCCATATGTTTTTGTGTGTTGTGTTTTCATTTACATTGATATGAAAGTATTTTTCGAATTTTTCTTGTGATTTATTCTTTGATCCTTTGGTTTTTCAAAGGTGTGAAGTTACTTTTAATTAAAATCCATTGTGGCCATAAAACGTACATGGTATTATTTCAATTCTTTGAAATTATTAAGGCTTTTTGTGGTCTAACATATGGTCTATCATGATGAATGTCTCATGGACCCCTGAGAAGAATGTGTTTTCTGCATTATTGGGTAAAGGGTCCTATAGGTTTCTGTAGGGATAGTTGATTTATAGTGTTGTTCAAGTCTTCTCTTTATGTGTTGATCTGCCTAGTTGTGCTATACATTAGTGAAAATGGGATAATGAAGAATCTATCTATTATTGTTGGATGGTCTATCTGTCTTCTCAATTCTTTTTTTGTTTCATGTATTTTGAGGCTCTTCTGAGGTGTATATATGTTTCCAAGTGTTATCTTTTTGATGGATTGAGCATTTTACCATAAAATATCCTTTTATGTCTCTAATAACTGCTTTTGCCTTAAAGTCTATTTTGTCTGATGAGTGCAGGCATCCCAGCACCCATGTCACTTTGTGCATGTTATGTCTGTTTTCCACCATCTTTCAACTTATTAGTGTCTTTGAATCTAAAATGTGTTTCTTCTAGACAGCATATCATTGGATTCTTGGATTCTCTTTTCCTTGCCTTTCATTTGGAGGTTCTAATCCATTTACATTTAATGTAACTACTGATAAAATAAGACTTACAATTGCCATTTTGGTATTTGTTTTCTTTGTGCCTGGTCCTTTTTGTTCCTCTATTTCTCCATTACTGTTTTTTTGGGGTGTGTTAAATATTTTCTAGTGAACAGTTTTAATTCCTTTTCTTACACTATTTTTGAGCATATTTTTATTGTTTCTGTGAGGATTACATTAACATCTTAACTTTAAACAATCTAGAATGGATTAATACCCACTTCATTTCCACAGAATATTTTTCTCCAATAAAACTCCAATTCTTCCCTTCTCTTTTGTGTTGTTACTGTCATGCAGACTACATATTTAAAAATTATCTGCCATCACTAGGTGTTGTATGTGAGTGACAAATCACTAAATTTTATATCTGAAACTGGTGTTGAACTTAAATAACTTGAATTTAAATAAAAACTTGAAAAAATTATCTCCATGAGCACAGTTTTATAACTACTGCTTTATGTAGTTGTGTTTTACACCATTTGGAGAAGGAAAATGTTACAAATAAAAATACATTTTACTGTCTTTTATATATACACCTCTGTATATATTTATTTTTTTTAAGATTTTCTTTATTATTTGACAGACAGAGATCACAGAGAAGCAGGCAGTGAGAGAGGAGGAAACAGGCTCCCTGTCAAGCAGAGAGCCTGATGCGGGGCTCAATCCCAGGACGCTGGGATCATGACCCGAGCTGGAGGCAGAGGCCTTAACCCACTGAGCCACCCAGTCGCCCCTATATATTTATTTATTATACCTGTATGTACATATTTATTATACCTATATGTATATAGACATATACCTATTTATATATTTTATTTATTAGTGATCTTTATTTTTTCATGTGGAATTGCATTACTCTCTGTGTCTACTTATCTTAACCTATAGAATTTCTTTTAGTTTTTTCATAGGGAAGATGAGATAAAGACAAATTCTTTTGATTATTTTTTCATTGGGGGAAGTCTTAATTTCTCCTTGATTTTGAAGGATATTTTGTCTGGACATAGAATTCTTGGTGGACATATATTTTCCTTTAGCACTTGGAATATGTAATCCCACTGCCTTCTGGTTTCAATGGTTTTTCAAGAGAGTCAGCTGCTAATTTTTTATGGATTCCTTGTATAAGTTCTTTATTTTTTTTCTTGCTGCTTTCGAGATGCTTTCTTTGTCTTTATCTTCTGATAGTTTTAACATGATTTGCTTCACTCTGAATCCTTTGGAGTTTATCCTACTTGGAGTTTGTTGTCTTTCTTAGTTTTAGATTGTTTTTCAGCAAATATGGGAAGTCTTTTATCACTTTTAATCAAATATTCTTTCTGTCCCATTCTTTCCTTTGGAGTCTTCCCCTTATAAGCATAATTGTATGTTTGATGAGGTCTATGAAGCTCTATTCATTTTTCTTCAGTGGTTTTTCTTTTTGTTTCTCAGACCGAGTAATTTCAATTGACCTATATATTGGTTTCCTATGGCTGTTGTAACAAATTACCACAAATTTTGTGACTTAATTACAAAAATTTACTGTTTAACAGTTTTGGCCAAAAGCTGAAATAAGGGTGTTATCAGTGCCATGCTCCTTCTAGAAGTTCTATGGGAACACCTATTTCTTGTCCCTTTCAGCTTCTGGTGGCAGCATTCTTTGGCTTCAGACTGTACCGCTGTAATCTCTGCTTCCCTTTTCACATCTTCTCCTAGGTATGTTTGTGTGTTGGGGTTTGTGTTCAATATCCCTCTAGAATCTCTCTTATAAGAGCATTGCAATAACATTTAGAGCCCAACAAGATATTTTTATCTCAAGATCCCAAACTTAATCACATCTGTAAAAACTAATTTTCCAAATAATGTAACAGCTACAGGTTCCAGGGATAATAACAGGGACATAGCTTTGGAGCCATTATTAACAATACATCCCAATCTTCAAGTTCACTGATTCTTTTCTTTGCCAGCTCAAGTCTGTTATTGAGCCCCTTTATTGAGTTTTTCATTTTGTTTGTTGCACTTTTCAACTCCAGAAAATATATCTTGCACCTTAAAATTTTTAACTCTCCTTATTGATATTCTCTATTTGGTGAAACACTGTTCACATAATTTCCTTTAATTCTTTACATATGGCTTCCTGCAGTATTTTGAACATATAGCCTATTTAGTCTTTGCCTATTAAACCCAATTTCAGAGAATTGTCCTCAGGGACAATTTGTATTAACTTCTTTTTTCCCCTATGTATGGGCTATACTTTTCCTGTTCTTTGCCTTTATCACTTTTTTTTGTTGTTGAAAACTGGCCATTTTGCATGATACAAAATGGCAACTCTAGATATCAGAATCCTTTCACCCCAAAGGATTTGTTGTTGTTGCTGTTATGTTGTCATTACTACTGATATTATAATTGTTCTGTTTAGTGAGTTTCCTTGACTAATTCTGTACATTTTGCATTCGTTGTTATATGAAGGCACTGTAGTTTCTGCTCAGTTAGCTTAATGGTCAGCTAATGATTGAACAGAGATTTCCTTAAATTCTCTGAACCAGTAAGCCTGTCATCCTTTACTGTGGGCCTCTGTGTGTGCCTTGAGGTACACCTTAAATGTTCTGACAAGCAGATCACAACTCAGTCTTAGCTCAACTTCCTGCTTGTGCAGAGCCTCAAGGACAGCCAATGATGACAGCTTCTGGTCTCTTCTTTCCTGGACAAACATACAGGCCTGCACATGTACATGTCCTTCTAAATGCCTAGGAATATATTGGAATTTTTCAAAGCCCACTACAGTCATCTCATTACACAAATTTTCTTATTTTGGTATTTACCCCAAAGATACAGATGCAGTGAAAAGAAGGGCCATCTGTACCCCAATGTTCATAGCAGCAATGGCCACAGTCGCCAAACTGTCGAAAGAACCAAGATGCCCTTCAACAGACGAATGGATAAGGAAGATGTAGTCCATGTATACTATGGAGTATTATGCCTCCATTAGAAAGGGTGAATACCCAACTTTTGTATCAACATGGATGGGACTGGAAGAGATTATGCTGAGTGAAATAAGTCAAGCAGAGAGAGTCAATTATCATATTGTTTTGCTTATTTGTGGAGCATAAGAAATAACATGGAAGACATGGGGAGATGGAGAGGAGAAGGGAGTTGGGGGAAATTGGAAGGGGAGATGAACCATGAGAGACTGTGGAGTCTGAGAAACCATCTGAGGGTTTTGAAGGGATGGGGAGTGGGAGGTTGGGTGAGGTTGGTGGTGGGTATTATGGAGGGCATATATTGCATGGAGCACTGGGTGTGGTGCATAAACAATGAATTCTGAAACACTGAAAAAAATTTTAAAAATAAAAATTTAAAAAAGAGAATATGGCTTTTGGGGAGTTAAGATAGCAGAGGTGCAGGTGATCCTAATTTTGTCTGGTCCCTGGAATTCAACTAGATATTTATCAAATCATTCTGAGCACCTGAAAAATCAATTGGATATCTAAGAAATGAAATGTTAGATTCTACAAATAAGAAAGTGACCACTTTTTGTAAGATAGGAAGTGCAGAGATGTGAATCCAGTATGATATTCAGAAGATAAACCATGGAGGGAAGGGAGCCTGCTTAAGGAGGCTACCAGAAAGTATTATATGCAGCAGAGTGCAAAATCAGAACTTTTAGGAGTCTGCTACAGTTGGGGATGTCCCTGGCATAAAGGTTCTTGGGTGGCAAAGTGGGCCAAAATCCCAGGTGGGACAGTATGGACTCAAGATCCCTGGGGTCACAAAAAGAATGGGGGATCCCAAGTGCAGCAGAGTTCCAGGCATTGGATTGGGGAAGCCAGATGAAAAGAACTAGTCTAGGTGCAGACTTTCTGCTTGGTATTGCCATAAACTGCAAACTGCTGCACAGTCATGCAACCACTCTCCTGGCATGGGTCCAGCCAAAGGCAGAAGTGTGGTGAGAACCCCCTCCATCCCTAGGGAGGAATGAAATGGGTCCAGGCCACAGGAGTTTGAAAAGTTTGGAGAATGGAAACTGGGTTGTGTGCCTGAGATAAAAATGTTCAGTCGTAGGCTGAATGAAAACAGAGTTAAGATGGAAACCTGGTAGACAAGAGTGATTGCTTCTCTGTGAGGGCTCACTGAAGAGTGAGGGGAGTGAACTCAGGATCTAGTTTGTTGTTTTGTTCTATTTTACTTTTTTTTTACTTTAAAAATTTTTGTTTCCTTTTGGTTTGGTTTGTTCCTACTTTTCTGTTGTTCTTGTTGTTATTTTTGTCTTTTCTCTCTCCTTCATCTATTCATTTCTGGACATAATAAGATGGAAAAACTTACCAAAAAAGAAAGAACAGGAGGTCGTACTCACTGCCAAGGATTTAATTAACATGGATAGAAAATGTCTGAATTAGAATTTTTTAAAAAGTTTATAAAGACACTAGCTGGGCATGAAAAGGCATAGAAGACACTGGAGAATCCCTTATGTAGAAAGAAATAACTAAAATATAATCAGGCCAAAATTAAAAATGCTATTACCAAAATTCAATCACAAATAAAGGCTCTAATAGTGAGAAGAGGAAAGGCAGAAGAGAGAGTAATTGATATAGAAGATAATATGATGGAAAATAAAGAACCTGTAAAGAACAGAGAAAGACAACTAATGGATCACGAAGGTAGACTTCAAGAACTCAACAATTCCATAAAGGAAAACAATACCTGGAAAATAAGGGTCCCAGGAGATAGAGTGAGAGAGAGGGACAGAAGAATTGTTTTTAACATTTTATAGATAAGAAGTTCCCTAGCTTGGGGAAGGAAACAGGCATTCCAGTACAACAGGCACAGAAAACCTCCTTCAAAAATAAATAAAAATAAATCAACATCTCAACATATAGTAGTGAAACATGTAAATTTCAAAGATAAAATGAAAATCCTAAAAGCACCTTGGGACAAGAGATCCTAAACTTACAAGTGTAGAAACAGAATGCTGGCATCAGACCTGTCCACAGAGACATGGCAGGCCAGAAAAGACTGGCATGATATATTCAACATAAGAAATTGGAAACATATGCAGTTAAGAAGACTTTATCCAGCAAGGCTGTCATTCAAAATAGGAGAGATAAGAGTTTCCAGAATAAACAAAAACTCAAGGAACTTGAGAAAAATAAACCAGGTCTCAAGAAATATTACAGGGGATCCTTTGAACAGAGAGAGAGCTCCAAAGTAACAAAGATCAGAAAGGAAAAGAGAAACTATAAAGAAAGAGCAACTTTACAGGTAACACAATGGAACTAAATTAATATAATTCAATAATTACTCTGAATGTAAATGGACTAAATTCTCCAGTCAAAAGATATAGGGTGTTGGGGTACCTGGATAGTGCTCAGTTAGCTAAGCATCTGTGTTTGAGTCAGGTAGGAATCCCAAGGTCCTGAATTGAGCTCCACATTGAGCTCCTTACTTGGTGGGGAGACTGCTTCTCCCTCTTCTCCCTGCTCATGCTCTCTCTCACTACCTCTGTCTTTCACTCAAATAAATAAGTAAAATCTTTAAAAAATACACATAAAAATAATGAATGAATGAATGATATAGGGTATCAGTTTGGATGAAGAAGCAAGACTAATCAATATGCTATAAAGAAGATACACATTTTAGACAAAAGACCACCAGATTTAAAGTGAGGGTGTGGAGAACAAATAAAAGTGCAAATGGACTTCAAAAGAAAGCTGTGGTAGCAATCCTCATATCAGACAAATTAGGTTTTAAACAAAAGACTGTGGTAAGGTTTGAAATGGGCCACTATATCATACTTAAAGGTCTATCCAACAAGAAGATCAAACAATTATACCTATTTATGCTCCTAACATGGCAGCAGCCAATTATATCAACCAATTAATAAGCAAGTTAAAGAAACATATTGATAAAAATACAATATTAGTAGGGGACTTGAACACCCCATTCAGAGATCATCTAAGCAGAAGCTCAACAAAGAAGCAAAGGATTTGAATGACACATTGGACCAGATGGACTTCACAGACATATACAAAGAATTTGATCCTAAAGCAACAGAATACACATTCTTCTCGAGAGCACAGGAACATGCTTCAGAATAGATCACATACTGGGTAATAAATCAGGTCTCAACCAATACCAAAAGATTGAGATAATTCCCTGCATATTTTCAGACCACAATTCTTTGAAAATTGAACTCAATCACAAGAGGAAATTGGAAAGAACAAGAACACTTGGAGGCTAAAAGCATCCTACTAAAGAAAGGATGGGTCAGGCAGGAAATTAAAGAACTTAAAAAATGCATGGAAATAAATGAAAATACAGCTGTTCAAAAACCTTTAGTCTAGAGCAAATGCAGTTCTAAGAAGGAAGTATATTGCAAAAACAGCCTCTCTCAAAAAATTAGAAAACTCTCAAATACACAAGCTAAACTTAAACCTAAGGAATTGGTACAAGAACAACAAATAAAGCCTAAGTCAAGCATAAAAAAATGAAAGTATAATAATTATAGCAGAAATCAATGGAATAGAAACCAGAACAGTAGAATAGAATAAGGAAACTAGAAGCTGGTTCTTTGAAAGAATTAATAAGATTGATAAGCCCATAGACAAAATTTTCAAAAGGAAAAGAGAAAGGACCCAAATTAATAAAATCATGAATGGAAAAGGAGAGATCACAACCAAC
>PISX010038035.1:0-10517 GCA_004024625.1 Mellivora capensis
ATGAGATTCTGCCACTTGCTGGAATCTTCCACTAAAATATGTCAGTCGAGCACTGAAAACTTCCACTAACTCACGTAAAAAAAACCTAGCAACTGCTACACTCCTGAGATGGAGATGTAACCCTTCTCCA
The DNA here is from genome assembly GCA_004024625.1 of Mellivora capensis. NCBI lineage: Eukaryota > Metazoa > Chordata > Mammalia > Carnivora > Mustelidae > Mellivora > Mellivora capensis. The sequence continues at coordinate 131 of PISX010038035.1, forward strand.
GCAAGAAGAGGAAATAGAAAGCCCCAGATCTTTTTTCAAAAGGAGTGCCCAAGATGCGTGAATAAGGAGTAACTCAAGCAATGCTTGAAGTTAAAACATAATAAAGTGTTTTCTTAGTCATTTCTTTTTGGAATACATGCTGACTGTGGATTATTTAAGTGTTGTTTAACTCATGCTTCAAAGCATATTGGGTTTTTTCATAGGATTCATTGCTGTAGTGACTACCCATGATCCAATGCAAGTTAGTATTTGCATACAATGTAAAGTTAAGGACAAATTTTTTGTTGTTGTTTCTCCACCGCCCCCATGAGCAGTAAATCCAGGATCATGTTAAGACCTTTATTTCCTTTGTCAAGTATCAGCTGACCATTTACATGCAGGTTCACTTCTAAGCATGCTGTGTGGCTTCACTGATCTTTAAATCCACCCTTAGACAAATACCAAGCTGTTTTAATTACCGCAGATTTGTATCAAGACTAAGTACTGTGGGTCTTCCAACAATTTTTCCCCCCAAAATTGTTTTAGCTGTTCTAGGCACTTTATGTTACCGTATCAATCTTAGAGTCAGTTTTCCAAATTCTACAAAAAGATACCACTGGGCCATTGGTATGGATTATGTCAAATCTAAAGATCAATTCAGGGAGAATTGGGTTTTTAAAAATACTATCTTTCAACCTATAAATAATTTCTCTCTCCATTTAATTTTTCTCAGCAATATTTCAGTGTACAATTCCTGAATGTATTTTAAGTATATCCCATAGCACTTCATGTCATTTGATACTATTATAGTTTTAATGTCCAATTTTTGGCTAACCATACACAGAAATATAATTGAGATTTCCTTATTAAGCTTACATCCTACAGACTCTGTAGTTTCAGTAGCAAATCTTATATTCTGTAGGATTTTTTATGTGAGATCATGTCATTTGTAAATGAAGACCTTCTCAATTCTTTTCCAATGTCAATGTTTTTTTCTTTGCTTTACCTTTATGATAGTAGCTGGGATCTTTTGGTACAATGTCAAATAGAAGTGGTAAAATGAGAAATCTTTGCCTTGTTCTTACAAGGAAGGCATCTGGCTTGTCACTGTTAAGTATAACACAAACTTAGATTTTTGCAAAGAAATCGCTTATTTGGTTGCAGATTTCCTTCTAATGTTAGCTTGTTGAGGATTTTATCAAGGAGGAGGATTAACTTGTTTTTATTTTAGTCACCTAGTACTCATCACAGCTCATATACTCCTTAACCCCCATCACTTAATCTCCCCACCCCACCCCCCAACCCGTCTTCCCTCTGGTAACCATCAGCTTGTTCTCTCTAGTTCTTGGCTTTCATCTCCACCACCACCACCCACCCCACCCTTAGCTTAATTCCACACAGGAGTGATATCATATGGTATTTGTCTTTCTCTGACTTATTCCATTTTGTATGATGTTCTCTAGCTCTATCCACGTTGTTGCAAATGGCAAGGTTTTGTCTTTTATGGCTGAATAATATTCCATGTATAGTATGTGTGTGGGTAGATACAGACCTACACCATATCCAGAGCAAAGTTGGATTTTTGACCAACATTCTATCTACTGAGAGGATTTTTTTTCTTCCTTAACCATCTACTATGTAACAATGATTTTCAAATGTAAGCCAAAGTTTCATTCCTGGGATAAATCCCATCTGCTGTGATCTTTATGGAGCTACATTTGATTTGTTAAAACATTCTTTAAGATTTTCCTGTCTATGTGCTTCAGAGGAACTGGTCTGTTTTCTACCATTCTTGTATGGTCTTATGTGTTGTGTACATAACAGGGTAATGCTGGCCTCCTAAAAGGAGTTAGAACAAACAAATCTTTGCTTATAATAGATGTTAACTGCTTTCACCATAGAACTTACCTAGTTATTAGTTATCTTGTTGAGAAGGATTGTAATAATAAATGCTGCTAGATTAACACTGCATCCTGTAGTGCAAGATAGTAGTTCAATGGCTTCTTTGAAGTTTTTCCATTTTCTTAATTGGAAAATATTTGTCCATAATACTCCTACTTAGACATAGGGGTTAGCAGACTTGATACAATGTCAGGTGTTTTAGGCTCTGTGCACTATACATTCTGTCATAACTTATCAACTCTTACTGCAGTACCAAAACAGTGAGGGACAACATGAAAATGGGAACAGCTGTGCTCCAGTTATCATATTTAGAGAACAGACAGCAGGCTGGATTAAGCACAGAAGAAATAGTCTGCTGAACTTTAAGTATCCATACCATCTCTAGAGATAGGTTTTAATCTGGATATTGGCAATGTTGTCCATTAATCTTTTCAAAACCTTTTTGGTTTCACTAGTTTATTTTTGTGAGTGGTTTCTTTTGCTTTTGTTGTTTCTTTTTTTCTGTTCATCTAGTGTTCAGTTTGCACTGCACGTTTTAGTTTATTGCGGTTTTAGTTTAAATCATTTACTTGCAATCTTCTGTTCTAATATAAGCATAGAATGCTATGAACATCCCTGTAAGCACAGATTTACCTGCAAAGTGGATATGTGGATTTTTTTTAACTTCAAAACATTTTCAAAGGCTCTTTTAAATTTCTTTTATGACCAGCGAATCCTTTATAAGCATACTATGTTGTGATCCACTGTTTGTGGACTAAGTATCCTATTACTGATTTTTAGTTTAATTCCAAAATGGTCAGGGACATACTTTTTCCTTCAAGTCTTTAAAATTGAGACTTATCATTTGCCCCAGAATATAACCCATCTTGCTATTCTGGGCATTTCAGAGTAGTGTTTTCTGCTGTTTGACAGATGAGACCATGATATGTAAGTCGTAAGATATGTAGTTGCTTGATAGGGTTCTTCATATCTGTGTCATCATCTAACTAAGCAAGGTACTAAATTTCTAACTTGTGAGTTTAGTTCTCCTTTATGCTTCTATCAGATTCTCTGCCAATTTTCAAGCTTATTTAGTGCATGTACAGTTAGTATTTTTCTATCTTCTTGGTAGCATACTACTTTACAAAGTGTTCCTCCTTAGCCTTCTATCATTTCTCCATCTGAAGTCTAATCTATCATGTAAATTACTTTGTAACTTATGTTTTAGTATTTAAATTTTTTATTTAAATTAGCTATGTCTTTCTTTATGAAGTGGGTATGTGGGTGGCAAGATGAAATTAGTTTTTTCTTTTTTAGTTTATCAGATACTATTTTAATTAGAATACAAGGCCACTTAAATTTAATATAATCAATATGGGTATCTTTAAAACTATCATCTTGCTGTTTCCTATTTGTTACCAGTTATTTTTTTCCCTTTTCTGTTTTCCACCTTCTGGCAGATTTAGTAGGTTTAGAATTTCATTTTGTCTCCCCTATGGGTTTACCAGCTAGACTTTGTTTCATTTTCATTGTTTTCTCTAAGTTTAGGATATATATATCAACTTCAATAATGTACCACTTCATGTACAGATTAAGAGCCTTACAACCGAGTACTTCTGTTTATCCCTCCCATAAATTATATTGTATATCAATGTAAGTTATAAACCCTCAATATAGATACAGCATTTATTTTAAAGATAGTTGTTAAAGCATTATGAGGTAGCATAAGACAAGAATGCCTTCTTTTGCCACTTCATTGACACAGTACTAGAATTCCTAACCAAAGGAATTAGGCAAGAAATAAAGGCATCCATATTGGAAAGGAAAGATATCTGTTCAAAGAGGACAAAATCATGTATGACAAAGTCCTGAGGATACTATACACACATGCATGTGTGTGCGCACACACACACACACACACACTGTGAACTAAAAGAAACAAAGTTGCTGGGTATTAAAGTCTACACATAAATTAATGGCATTTCTATACACTAACAATCTGATAATTAAGAATTCCATTATAATAGCATAAAAAAAGAATATTTACAAATAAGCTCAAAAGGCAATAAAACCTGTGTGTTGAAAACTATGCAACATTGCTAAAAGAAATTAAGGATGACACACACAAAGACATCATGTTCATAGACTAAGACAATATTAAGAGGTCAAAAAAGCCCAAAGTGATCTCCTAGTTTAATTCACTCTCCATCAAAATCCCAGTGACTTTACTCAGCAATAGAAATCTACATCCTAAGGTTCACATGGAATTTCAAGGGACCCTTAATACCAACAATCAGAGAGAGAGAGAGAGAGAGAGAACAGTTGATTCTCTCACATCTCCTAATTGCTAAACTTGCTACAAAGCTGTAGTAATCAAAAGACTTTGGCATGGTCATTAAGACAAATACATGGACCAATGGAATACACAGCCTAGAAATAAACTCTCAAATATAGAGCCATGTGATTTTTGATAAGGTTGCCGAGGCCATTCCATTGGGAAAGCACCATTTTCAAAGAAATGGTGCTGGGAAAACCAGGTATCAACATGGAAGTGGGGGGCGGGGGGGATAAAAAGAATCAAGTTGGACTCCTACCATACTCTCTCTACATTATATAAAAAAACTCAAAACCTAAGGCCTAATTTTTTTCTCTTTAGGAGAAAACACAACAAAAAGTTTCATGATGCAAGACAGTAATGGGTTTTGTTTTCTTTTGTTTTTTAGATACAACATATAAACATTAATCAACAAAAAATAAACTGGTAACAAAATTTGAAACTTCAGTGCAAAAGAAAACACTATCAATAATGAAAAGGCCACCCATGGTATGAAAAGAAAAAAAAAAAAAAAAAATATATATATATATATATATATATATTTGCAAGTCATAGGTGACTAATATCCAGAATATATACTCTTATAACAAAAACGTCTTGATTTAAAAATGGGCAGAGAACTTGCACAGGGCTCAACAAAGGTATAGAAGTGGCAAGTACATGAAAAGATATTCAACATCACAATTAGGGAAATGGAAACCAAAAGCACATTGACATCAACTTGCACCTACTAGGATGGCTGCTTGGGGTAAAGCAGTGGGGGTGGGAACCCAAAACAAAATATTGGCAAGTACATGGAAAAATTAGAACATAAAATGGTATGGCCACGGAGGAAGATCTGGCAGTTCCTCAAAAAACAATTGACATAGGACCCAGTGATTCAACTTCTGAGTATATACCCAAAAGAACAGAAAGCAGAAATTGAACAAATGTTATATATCCATGTTCATAGCAACATTATAGTGTACAAAAAGTAGACTCAAACAAAGTATCCAATGACAGGTGAACAGATTTTTTTAAATGCAGTATGTATGTATGTATGGTGTATATATATGTGTGTGTCTATATATATATATATATATATATATATATATATATAATGGAATGTTATTCAGCCTCAAAAAAGGAAAGGAAATTCGGACAGAGGCTACCACATAGTCAAAATGTGAAGACATTATGCTAAGTAAAATAGGCCAGTATCAGAAGAACAGAAGAACAATTTTTTATGGATTCCACTTAGGAGGTACTTAAATTCAAAGAGATAGAAAGCCCAACAGTAGTTGCTAGGGGCTGGGGTGTCAAGGATAAACAAAGCTTGACATTAGTTAATGTAGTATGAAGAGTCTAAGTCTCTTTATACCGTATTAACTGATGTCAGGCTTTGAGATTTTATGAAGAGCAGAGTTCCATTCCAGTTTGTGCAGAGGTGATGTGGGGGTTGTGGGGGGTGGGGTAGAGGTGCAGTGCAGGGGGTTTATGAGAGTTAAAGAAGTAACCAAGTACAAAGGGTCAGTCCTTATCAATGGGATTAGGCCACCTCTGTTACCTGAACATTAGGGTCCCATCCTCCCAGAGGATGGGAGACAGAGACCTTACCCTTCAGGATAACATTTCAAAGAAATGGCGCTCAGGTCTTCGAGACAGAGTCTGAGTCACAAAAGATACATAGTAAAAATTTCAAGCCTTCAGTGAAAGCACTAAGAAAAGAAGGTCAGGAAAAATCATGTGTTGGCTAGAACAAGTCTTAAGATTTCCTGGCAATACTGAGCAATAGGAGACATTTTGGTGGGGTCATAGGGTGGGGCCAAAGGTAGGATCATCCTTGGGACACAGCATGATGCTTCCAGAAGCCATGGTCAAGTTAGGTCAGATCTCCCAGTTCAGGGGTTTGGAGGGAATTCTACAGTTCTCAGGGGGAGAGGAAATGAGGTATTGATGTTTAATGGGTTTGCAAGATGAGCTTTTGTGGATCAGCAGTGGGGATGGTTGCACAGTGCAGATGAATTTAAAGACACAACACTACAGACTTTAAAAGGGTTATAATGTTTTAGGTTTGTGTATATTTTACTGCAACAAAAGATTTTAAAGTTAAAAAGTCATTTATGTTTACTCACTTATTTTTAATGCTATTCTGTTTCACAGATCCTGAGGAGCACTTTGGGATTTTTTTTTAATTTTTCTCCTAAAGATATTAGTATTTCTGATAGTTCCGATATGCTGGCAATGAATTCTCCACCCCAAATCGCACCCCCTCACCTCTGAAACAATCATTTTATTTGAGTCATAGGTTTCCTTGGTACAGAATTCTAGATTGGCATTTTTTCCAGTAAGCTAAAAATGAAACTGCATTATCCTTTCACTTACATATTTTCTGAGAAGTTGGCTATCATTCTCATTTTTGCTCTTCTGTATGTATGTAATAACCCCTTGTCTGGTTGCTGTAAAGAATTTATCACAATCTGTACCTTGAAGGGGTTCTCTTTATGTTTTACTTAACTCGGTAGGGATTCGATTTTGGGGTCTGGATTTATAGTTATCCTCATATTTGACAGATCCTCAGCTATTAATAATGCAGATATTTTCTGTCTCTTTCTGAAACAACTAACTTCTCATTATTTTAGAGGATCACTCCAATTGCCAAGTGAAAAATTAGAGTACCTTATAATAAAGTAGCAGAAACAGAGGGGATAAAAAGTGACTTAACGTAAGAGTCTAGATTCCAGGGGGAAATTTTGTCCTGGAGTTAAATACTTAGGGTATTCAGTTTCATACTTAATACTGTGTAGTATGTTCACAAAGGATCAGATCACCTGGAGTAACTATAGAAGAAATCCAAGATGACCATGAGGAAAGTTTCTCAAGCAATTCAAAATGGAGTTCAACAAGAGGTAAAACAGGAAAGAAAATAGAGGCTTTTGCAAAAGAGAAAAATATGGTATCTTGCAAAACAAGTAATAGAACAACTTCAGAAAGGAGGAAGTAATTCACGGTTAATATCTAGTGAAAAGTCTATAGACTCAAGGATCTAACACTACCTGTGTACTTGACATGATGAAGGTCATGGACATAGGCAGAATGGTTTCAAGAGAGGCAGGAATAAGATCTTTTAGCAGGAACCAAAGAAGAAAAAAAAAAAGGCCAAACACTGTAGCTACACTACACACAACTCATTCAACAAGTTTGTTACTAAGGCAAGTAGAAAGCTTTACAATATTTAGCAGAAATGTAGGCAACTGATATGTTAGTACATATTTATAGCCATTCATATATTATCCTGATATATTTCTCTAATTATGATATCATATTCAACTGCAACTTGTTCTCATTCAAAAGCTTATATTTTGCTCAATTTATATTCATAGAAATAGATTTAACAAATTTTTAACTAAAAAGTATTCTGATTTAGGATTTTGTGAAATAGCTACAGTTCCGTAATTACTCAATTTTTCTTCTTTGTTATTACAAACCCTGATAGAGTAAACATCTTTCTACATGTCCTTTTATTAACAAGTTAAAGATTTTACATTAGAATTGAAGTAGCTGAATCTTGTTATATATTAGGTAACGCCCATTTTTCCTGCTAAGCTTCCGTAATAATTTTCACCTCCACTGGTCCATTTTCCCCTTGTCTTCACCACTGCTACTATCATCAGACCTGGATTTTTGCCAATAACCTCCATTTCACTGTTCTTTGTCTTGACTTTTTCTTCAAATTTCAGTTTCTAAATATGTGGTTGAGGACTATTCCATACCTTCTCACCATTTTTACTCTAAGCAAACCCCTATTCAGATACTTTACCTACCTTTGAAGGATTCCCAGCTTTTTATTTCTTACTGACTGGCGACAATTTTATGTTCACATATAATTCTGCCTCTCAAAGCCATTTAAATATTTCTCTTTGTTCAGATTATTTTTTTCCTTATGCAATCTACCTTGGGATAGGCAGCAGACTCTTCTGATATGTTCCCCCTCTTTGACTGGAATTGGAAGTACCATAGCAGGGAGCCCCAAGTCTTGGTCTACGGAGCTTGGCATCATCTGCCCCTCAGAGCATTGTCCCATGCCTGCCACTTTGTCTTAGATGCCCAGCTCAGTGCGCTGAATCACAGAGATGAACTGAATGGCTCAAGGATTAAACAGCCAGACTGTTGCCTCTGCAGTGGTTGAATTAATCTCCCTTTCAGGTACTGTTAGGCTCTCATGCTTCTAGGATCTACCACCTCCTGATATAGATCTCTCTTGATGTGTCCACCATCATTGCTAATTCCTCCCCTACAAGCTCTCAACACCCACAGCATGCTACCTTTTCAGTCTTGAGCATCCTCTTATCTGGTTTCAGTCTCTGAATAATATCCGCAGTTTCTGTTCCCCTCAGAATCCTACCCCCTCCATCCCTATCACAACTACTTGTGTTTTCATCATTGCATGGCTTATTTATAAGGATTGGGGTAGGAGAACAAACTCTCAAGCTTACAGTTGGTTTTTCCAAGCTCTCACCTTTTCAGAGCATCCTGGCAAGTAGAAACAGCCTCAGCAGATTTACTCTAAGGGAACTTTGGCTTCAGAAATCAAGGAATCACACACACGCCTTATTTGCTTTCTAAGCAAGGAGACTGATCCATGACAAAAATCAAACAAAACGCTCCAAACCTATTTCCTTATCACAACCAACTTTTGGGTTAGTAAATCCTAAGCCGTACCCTGTAGGACAGATAAAATGACTGGTAATTCGTTAATTCCTTACATTTAAAAAATAATGATACTTATGTTGGATTCTGGAATTGGCACTTTACAATAAATAAGGCTGTAAAATTTAAAAGGAAAAAGTACTTTCAATTAGAGTAGGGTAACTTTTATTATCTACACATCTGTACAATGTGTTTTTCTTTCTTTTCCTTCTCTGCTAATGGAGTTAGGATACTTTCTAAACAGCAGACACTGGTACAAGTTAGAAACTAGCGTAAATAAGAGCCAACGAAAGATAAGAAATCAGTCTCTAGATATAGCTTTCTCTAAGTAGGAGCTACCAACCATCCAGTTTCCTACCCACCCACTACATGGATCTGGTTGTTAAAGTAACTGGCGCCGGGGGTGGGGTGGGGTAGGGGTGGGGGGTATGGATAAGAATCTGTGGAAGAAGTCTTGGCCTTTTTGAGAACATGCCATTACTATAAAATCATTGAGGCAGCTATTCTGTGGGCAAGGCTTAGGCTGTATTATGGCCCCTCTTTCATGGTGAGAGTCACATGCTGGAAAAAATATCAGATCTCCCGAAGTCAACCCGCCAAAAATGTCTTACGTTAAGAGGGCACAGCCAAGGCTATAGATGGATCCCAGCAGTTTCACAGACCTCAGTAAGAAACACGGGCTGATGGCCAAGAGGACTATTACAACCACGTGGGGTGGGGAAAGGGGAAGCTTTGACACACCCAGGCCAATCCCCAAATTGTCAGTTTCTGGTAGTTAACAGGGATCAGATTTTAAAAGCTCCCCAGGTGATTTCTCTCAACCAGCAGGCCAGGTGGAGAAACTGTCCCACATGGAGACTGAATATTTTAAAAGCTCGTGACCCCGTCCACTAAGAACACAAAGCTATGTATTTGATTTTACCCGATTCCTCCTATCCTTCCACGGCGGTTTAACACCAGCAAATTATCTTCAGGAAAAAGTTACCAAAGTCAGAGTACCTTGAAACAAATACTTTCAAAATTCCCATCTACATCTACTTGAAAACAAAGGCATGTTTAAAAAGATTATTTCCTCCAGACACCCTTAAATTCAGAATTACAAAAGACTTAAAAGTAGGTTTCTCAAATACAGCGTTTCTCTCTGTAAATCATCTATTATTATAACCATTACGAAAGCACTTTCTCTAATTGAATACTTCATTATTACCAAAGTGATACAACCTGCATGGTCCTCCATTTCAAAATCATTAGCCTGAGAACTTTCAGCTCTCAGGTACTTTGCAAGGCAGCAAAAAAATCTGTACACTACAATACATCGAACAGTTCTTCCTATGAGGTAGTTGTTACTGTAATTAGCTTGCACTTCCAAGAATGAGGTAGAATGTGTTAATTTTAAGTTTCGCTTTTCTAAACATAAACCATCCCACCCTTTCCTCTTAAGTTCTAAACTCCTAAGTGGCCTAGAAGTATAAATGTGCTTTTAAGATTGTAGGGGGAAAAAAA
>PISX010038036.1:0-11650 GCA_004024625.1 Mellivora capensis
TTATTTAAAATTATAATACACAAATATTATTCCTGCAAGTTCATCTGTTTGGAAGTTTATCGCAAGCTTCATGTAATATTTGCAAGTTTATTGCCAGTATTATTTTTCAGTTCTAACACACAAGTATTATTTCTGCAAATACTTATTTGTCTCTATTTGCTCTAGCCCTGTGGGTCCGAGAACTTCAGCCCTGCCGGCCAACAGAGCCAGGTGGTCAGAGGCTGCCGGGGCACCAGACAAGTGCACAAGCTCTTTCCAGGGAGACACCAGGGACCTGGAGCTGGGCAGAGAGAGAATGCAGAGAGCAAACACAGGCTTCCCCGATTTCCAGGGAGGACTGCAGTCAGCCCACAGAGGTGTTCTGAATTGGAAGCCTAACTGTCAGGCAGCAGCCTTTAAGATCTGAAAATAGGCTTCTTTGAGGGTAAGACTGGGAGGTGGGCGGTTCTGTCTGCTCCCTGTTTCTTTGTTTACTATTGTCGTGGGGGGTCTCCATGCATGCCCTACTGGCTTCCAGATCGAGGTGTTTTGGGGCCAGTCCTCAGGTGGAAGTTTTGCAAGTTGGGGCACTAGAAGTTGAGGCCAAACACTTCGCTCTTCAGGGAGAAACCAGGAGTTACAAGTTCCCTTCCAGTGGTATACTGTTCTGCTGGAGGTGGACTTTATGGCAAGAAGGTGCCCCAGCTTTGTGCACGTGATCAGTGTGGGTATGACCTCTTTAACCCAATGTGTAGAAGTCCCTCGGCTAGTTTCTGGATGTCTCACAATGGGACTTGTCCCATGTGTAGCTGTAGATTCCACGTGCCCATGGGAGGAGGTGAATTCAGAAGCCTCCTGGAACATTGACGCTGAACCAGAACTTTTTTTTTTTTTTTTTGGATTCCTATGGAAGATGTCTGGATCAAGGATTTAAATATTTCCTCTTTTTTTTGTTTTACCATCGTTGACCCACAGGGCTATACTATTTCAGATGTACAACATAGTGATTCAACAAGTTTATACATTATTCTATGGCCACATCTGTCGCCATACAGTACTATTACAATACCATTCACTCGATTCCTTATGCTGTAGAAATATTAAATAAATAAATAAATAAATAATATTTCTTTTTTCTGGAGAGCTGGTTGTCCGACACTGACAACACAATAATGGTGCAATGCAGGCTGTCACTCTTTTGTCATGGTTCCCTTTTTTCTATACCTACCACTACTTTATTTCTACCAAAAAGCTTTTTAATCCCGATGAAGTCTCAATAGTTCATTTTTTGCCTTTGTTTCCCAGCCCTTTGGAGACACATCTAGCAAGAAGTTGCTGTGGCCAAGGTCACAGAGGTTGCTGCCTGTGTTCTCCTCTAGGATTTTCATGGATTCCTGACTCACATTAAGGTTTTTCACCCATTTGAGTCTATTTTTGTGTGTGACATAAGGAAATGGTTCAGTTTCATTTTCCTCATGTGTCCATCCAATTTTCCCAACACCATTTGTTGAGATTTTTCTCTTTTTCCATTGGGTGTTCTTTCTTGCTTTGTCAAAGATTAGTTTTACCACAGAGTTGAAGGTCCTTTTCTGGTTTCTCTATTCTGTTCCATGGGTCTATGTGTCTGTTTTTGTGCCAGTACCATACTGTCTTGATGATGACAGCTTTGTAATAGAGCTTGAAGTCTGGAATTGTGATGCCACCAGCTTTGGTTTTCTTCCTCAACATTCCTTTGGATACTGTCAGTCTTTTCTGGTTCCATATCATTTTTACGATTATTTGTTCCAGAGAAGATACAAATTAGCAGGGTATGAGGGAGGAGGTCCTGGATTATAAGTCTCTGTGGTCCTTCCATTTGTATAAGGTAGGCAGGCATAGGAGAGGGAAGGTTCTCAGTGGTTTTGTGAGGTGTGTGTACATCTGGTCCAGGGCATTATTTATGGGTTCAGAGAAGCTTAATTCAATCCCATTAGCAAAGAAAGCCTTACGGGGTAGTGCAAAAAGTAACTTTGTTTTAAGATTGACCTAAGTAGGGGTTGGGCATCTGGTTGGTTCAGTCAGTTAAGTGTCTGCTTTCAGCTCAGATCATGATCCCAGGGTCCTAGGATCGAGCCCCATGTCTGGCTCTCTGCTCAGCGGGACCCTGCTTCTCCCTCTGCCTACTGTTCTGCTTACTTGTGCTCTCTCTCTGACAGATAAATAAATAAAAACTTTAAGCAAACAAACAAAGACAAAACAAGAGTCATGCTCTGGAGGAATGGCATCACACCTGCCCTTTCCCTTCACGACCCCGACTGCCGCCAAAACGGAGCCCACTGAGAACTGACTCATTCCCCAGACCCTGGTCCTCCTCTTCCCTCTGAAAGCCAAGGGTCTTCTACAGTCAGCCAAGCCCAGACCCCACAGAGGGCCACAGTGAGGTCTCCCAGACTCAGAAACAGAGACCATGACCTTCAGGGTATCTGAGGGAGCACAGCTGGGCCCACAGCTGGAGTTATTGTTGCTGTCTCCAACACTGTGGGTGGGTGGCTGCCCCCTGCTGGCAACAGCAATGGGCTGCACCTTAGACCTCTAGGGCCTCTGATGGGGAGACAGTTAAGAGTTCCCACTCACATCCATGGCCCCTGAGGTGAGCTGGGATGCCCAAAGCCAGGCTTGCTGAGCCGTAAACAAGAAACTTAGGAGAAGCTCCAGGCTTCTCTTGGTACCCGTGTAAGTTGCTGGAGCTTATACTGGAGCTGATTCCCCAGGGAATGCTCACTCTCCTCTTGGGAAGCAGCCAGAGAGGCTGGAGACTGGGTCAAGATGGTTCCCCTACTGGAAACTAAGATCACATGGGAGATGCAGAAGAGATGGAAATGAGCAGAAGCAGAGGTAGAGAATGTCCTCTTAGCACGAAACATGCAGATTTGCCGCAAGATTCAACAAAAAGAAAGAGAAAGCTAGTCCTAGACTCCAACTCTAATGGCAAAGAGGTCATAAGTTTTGAGCTTCCCTTCTTTCTCAGCTGTGACCCTAAAGAGAAAGATGCTGAGAATTTGAGCTGCAAAGTCCATGATGCTGGCTGAGCCCAGTCACCAGCTAAATACCTGCTCTCCTAATGACACCTCTTGAAACCAATTCTGAGGGTTTTCTGTTTGTAGAGGAAGAAGCAAATCAGCAGTGGGTGGGTGAGGGGATCCTGGCTTAGAAGTCCGTGTGGTTTTTCCATCTGTAGAAGCTAGGCGGGCAGAGGAGACGGAAGGTTGTCAGGGCTTTTGGGAGGTGTTTGGACCTTTGGACCAGGGCATCACTTACACATTCCTGTCCAGACAGCTTAATTCAACCCCATTATCAAAGAAAGGGGCAGTGTCGGAGGTGAGTTTCCTCTGTGGTAAGAATCTGCTGTACATAATTTCCATCCACAAATCCAAATTCCCACAGGGGTGCCCTCTCTTTCCCTGGCTGCTGCTGAACTGAGTCCTTGTCCATAAAGTAAGGTCTCTGTAAGGACCTCTGAACCCCCAAAGTGTAGGGAAACTAGAACCCCAGTGTGTGATCTGAAGCCTAGATATATGCAAGGATGTTCCACGAATGACAGGCCCTGGCTTTCTCTTGAGAAGAGAACCAGCCCTCACCCACCTACAAGGCTGAGCCAAAACAACCTTTTTTTTTTTTTTCCAGCCAAATCATTTACCTTTCAGTCTGAAAATGAATGATACACAGCCCTTGGCTCATTAGCATGACAATACATTTAGCTCTCTACCCCATGCTGGTTTTAAAAGGATCCTAAGTTTTGAGGGCCTAGAATATATATTCCATTGATTTCCACTCTAATTCTTGTATTTCCTTCATTCTACCTGCTTGGATTTTGTTTGCTCTTTATTTTCTAGGTTCTTAGGGTAGTAACTTGGGTCATTTGTATGAGATGGTTCTTTCATTCTTAATTCAGGTATTTTTCAAATTACATGTCTAATATTATTTGTTTATCAATTTATTACAAATTTCACACAAAGCTGAGGGAAACATTGGCTATTTCTTCAGTTGGGAAGCAACAGGAGAAATATGAGAACCCGGAAGGGAAACATGGCCCTGAAGTGTGGGTCTGATGCTGTACATGACCCATTATATGGGGAGCTTTGTATTTGATGTCGTAGACACCAGAGACTCTTGGGAGAAAGAGAATGGAAATAAGCAAACAAAAAAGCCTTCTGTAAGTGGGACAGTTGTAGCAGACAGAACTTGGGGGAGCTGGGACCATGACACCTATAGCCCAGGGTTCATGCCCTCCCATTCAGTGTGGGCAGAGCCTGTGACTTCCTTGGAGCCCATGCAATCTTGCAGAGGGGAAGGGATTTGGTAGATGTAACTACCATCCCAAATCAGTTGATTCTGGGTTAATTAAAATGGAGATTATGCTGGGTGGACCTCACTAAATCAGGATGAAGCCCTTAAGGGAGGAAAGCTCTCTCTGGAGGATGGATTTCCCCTTGCTGGTATGATTAGTAAGGAGCTCACGTGTCAGGAACTTTGAGTGGCCTCTAGGACATTGATGTGACCTCTGGCCTGTAGCCACTAAAGGTCAGGACCTTTAGTCACATAGTCACAAAGAAAAGAATTCTTCCCACAACGTGAAATGACCTTGGAAACAGATTCTTGAAGCCTCTGCCTGAGAAGGGAGTCTGGCCAGCACCTGTTTCATCTTGGAAGACCCCAAGAAGAGAAACCAGGTAAACCCTGCCCAGAAGCCTGACTCTTAGAAACTATGTGACGATCAATGTGTTTTAGCCACTAAGTTTGTGCAAACTTTTTGTGGGACAATAAAAAAGAATAAGACCGTAAAATTCCTATGTGGTGACACACCGTTACAAGTTTAGAAACTAATGGAAATCTGAGGACACTGACATGTTACAGAGCACTATTTGTCAGTTTCCCCAGCTCCCTCTGGGGAGGATATAGAAACCCAAGGGAGGCCAAGGTAGGGGTGGAGTTGGATGTGAAAACTGATCCTTTGATCCTTGTCACTATGCACACTCAGGCTTCTTCTGGAGTTCACGCTACCTGTAATGTTCTAGAAAACAGAAAAAGAAGACAAGAGAAGACTTTGGCCAGATACATGATGGGTCTCATAGAAAAAGGACTTGAAAATCGGACAAGGATAAAAGGACAAGTAAATTTATCTAGGACAGAAGAAGTCATTTTTGAGAAAGACACAGAGATGGAGAAACCTGAATCAAAGGAGCACAGACAACTACATCCAGGTCTTAGTTTCTGAACAACATGGAGGGCGACTATGTGAGCCCCAGAGTCATATGATAGTCAAATTATAAAACAGGTTATGTGGAAAACACAAACACACAGATACATGTCAGTCTGAGATCCTCCTCTCTCATAGTCTGACCCTTTTACCCAAACCACCCAGAGACGCTGGGTCATGAGGAGAAACACCTGAAGGATGGAGCCTCACTGAGCAGCCGCCTGGGGAGGGTTTTGTTTACACCCAGAGCACTGTGGGAGGAGTCTCCTTGCTCTGCTGGCAGTAATAACTGGCAGCATCGCCTTCCTCCACGGGATCAATCGTGAGACTGAATTCAGTCCCAGACCCACCACCACTGAACCGGGCCGGGACCCCAGACACTCGACTGGATGCTTTATAAGTCAGGATTCTTGGACGCTGTCCTGATTTTTGTTGATACCATATAATAAAGTGGGTAATGCCCAAAATGACACCGACTTTCTGACTGGTCTTGCAAGAGATGGTGGCCCTCTGCCCTGGAGACACAGTCAAAGAAGTTGGTGACTGGGTCAGCACAATGTCCCCAGTGCAGCCTGGAATGAGAAACACAACAAATTTGCAGAGGTACTGAGAGCATCCCAGTGGAGGCCCACAGCACTGATGACCTTGTAGTCAAAGTCATGACAACACTCTGAGGAACCAGAAAACGAAACTTAACTGGGCAACTGGAACCCCACACCAAATGCTTGAATTCCAGCCACCAAGAACCCAGAGACACTGAAAGCATGGTGGCCAGAGTGAGTTTGCCCACCATTTCTCCATGTGACCCCCTCTCGCATGGAGCCCAGAGCAGAGGATCCACAGCAGGGGAGCCCTGGACCCCATCTCCAAGAGCTGGACCAGAGGCTGCTCCACGGGGTCCCTGACCAGCTGCCTTTAAGGATTTTGAGAGCAGCCTAGGGTTTTGTCTAATGACACAACATGCAAATCAGCTCAGAAGAGCTTGAGGTTGTGCCCAAAGGGGACACCTGCTCTCAGAACACCCTGTGGGACTTTTGGTCACCAGAAATTTCCAAGTATAGCTCAAGCATGTCCCAAGGATTAGGGGACCAGTTTCTTAAATCTCTGCCTTCTAGTCTGAGATGCCACGTGGGGGAGTGCCCTGGGCTGTCCTACTGGGAGGATATAGGTTATTTCAGGAACACTTTTAATCCCTAGAATTACCACAGTAATGTATCAAGTTGTGATTGTGTCTGGAACAGAAAAACATGGGGTTATAAAGCGTGAACCAGGGTGGCCTGGTTCCAGTGGGGAGAGGAAGTCAGCCCCAATGAGTAAAAGACCTTCAAATGAAGTCCTGACATGTCCTCAGGACGTGGAAAGGGTGAGAGGGCTGAGCATGGAACCTTGGTGAAGGCTGGGAACGGACACTAATCAAGGAACCTGCCTCGGTGTGGATAAGCCCAGGACTCTCCGTCTGCTCAGTCCTGGAAATCAATGTCATGTCCCCCTCAAAGCCCTCCCAGGCAGAGCAGTTACTCCTGCTCAGAGTGGAGAACCCCCTGTGCCCACCTTCACGTTCCCCCTGCCTCTAGCATTGACGTGTGGTGTACAGGCACCGTGACAAAGCCCGGAAGACAAACCCGTTTGAATCCCAGCTTGCAGGGCAAGAGCACATCCTCTAACACCTGAACACTCTCTCATGAACTAATTCTTTGTCTTCTACAAGATGCACTCCAAATGGCTCCCAGTGACTTTTCCCAGACAGGAGCAGGCTGAGCCACATGTGACTTACCATCCCCTAACCAATCATTCTAGTTGTTTCTCATCTGTCAGGGGGAGGGCCAGGCAAGGGCAGGTGGCCCAGGGGAGTGGCTGGTGGCAGCATCACCAGGTACCACCACGACCTTGGACTCTGCCAGCTCTGCCTTCGTCCTCCATGGGGATTTGCATCAACCTCCCACCCCTATTGCCTCCACCACAGGCCTGATGCTGCTCACTGGGTCTTTTCCATGGAGAGAGTCTGAGCAGCCCTGGGAGGGCGAGAGGCAGCCTGATGGTGCCAGATCCTCAGGCTCCTGCTCTTACGGTCCAGGTGAGAGAATGTCCCCAAGTTGAGAGTTCCCTCAGGGGTGACCCTCCTGCTTCCTGAGAAGAGTGGTATTGGGGGGGACAGTAAATGAATGCCACCAACCGCACAGGCTTGCTTAAGGCCTGGCCTTGCATTGGGAGGCCCACTCTGGCTCTAACAGAAACACAGCATCTCCGCATCAGCCCAGTGTGACTCTGATGGCAGCTTCCGGTGGGCACATGACACTCTCCCAAGGTCCTGGGTCCCTGGCCATTCCCCAGAAGAGATTCTCTCTCAGCTGCAGGGCCAGTGAGAGCCCCCTCCACACGGCCAGGAAGCACTGCTTAGTCTGGACCAGTATGGACAGAAGGCCCTCATTTACCTCCCTTCCACCTGAGTTAATGGGGTGCCCGCCCGTTCAGAGGCAGCGGCTCTAGGACAGACTTGACTCATACCATCCGCAGCCTGCAAGCTAACAACAATATGGCTGACTTCGGTCTTACAACATCAGGATATACTGTCATTTTTTTTTTAAAGATTTTATTTATTTATTTGACAGACAGAGATCACAAGAGACAGAGAGGCAGGCAGAGAGAGAGGGAGGAAGCAGGCTCCCTGCTGAGCAGAAAGCCTGATGCGGGGCTCAATCCCAGGACCCTGAGATCATGACCTGAGCCGAAGGCAGAGGCTTAACCCACTGAGCCACCCAGGCACCCCAGGATATACTGTCATAATGTCAGGACCCCACATCAGACTTCAGCCCTCTCTCTGGGCCTCCTGCTAGTCATGAGAGCCCCAGTCTGGCCCTCTCAACTCGGGTCCCTACCACGCTTCCCATTGCCTCCAAAGGCATCCCTACGCAGAACCTCCTCTCTACTGGAAGTTTGTAATCACCCTCTGCTGGCATTCCTATTTCCTGACTTTGCCATTCAAATTTTAATCCAGAGAAAACATCTCACGAAGGAGAAAACACTAGATCTTGGTCTATCCTTATGCTGGAACCAATGCACATTATTCTTTTCCCAACATATTTTTAAAATTAAAAAAAAAATACAAAACTTCTAGTGCAAAACCGGGAGAAAAGAGCAGGCTCTTTTTCTCACTAGAAAACATTTTAAATTTGGAAAGAATAGCAAAGCAGATTATACGAGGGTGGCAAACAAGAAATATAGAACATGGGAGAGATAAAGGACTCACCACTAGAACAACTTCTCCCCCGACACTCCCCCCCTCCCCTCCCCCCCCAACCACTGACATGCACAGTAGCCTGCATCTCTTCTAAAAGCGCCCTGAGCTTCTGTTTCCCTGGCAGCCTGCCCACTGAGCTTCTGTCACCCCCTTCAGCCACTTCTAGACTTCTAGGCCTGCCTACAAAGTGGAAGAACAGTGTTTGAAATCAAGATAGGTAGACTGCGCCACTCTAGGATCACTCCTTATTGCAGACCAACGCCAGCCCCAAGGTCTCTCCTGGTTTCTGGAATATTTTAGTTCCCGCCTCCTAGACCTCTCTCAGCCTGTCACAACTCCCAGTGGTTTCAGTGTACTCAGGGCATGACCTTCCACTCCCTGCTCTCTCAGTTGTCTGGCTGATCCTCCTCCAATCGTCTCTTCTCCACCCAATTTCGATCAGTCACTCTGGTGGCCATGCCTTAGGAGCGCCATCAGAAAATCACGACAACTTCTCCACCATTACAATGCGGAGCATCTCCGGGGCGCCTGGGTGGCTCAGTCCGTTGAGCCTCTGCCTTCAGCTCAGGTTATGATCCTGGGGTCCTAGGATGGAGCCCTGCTCAGCGGGGAGTCTGCTTCTCCCTCTTCCTTTGCCTTTCCCCACTGCCACTGAACCAGTCTGGAATGCCCGTGTTCCTGCTGGATGCACGATAGATGAGGAGCCTGGGAGCCTGCCCAGGTTTCTGCTGGTACCAGTCTACATAGCTGCTAACACTCTGACTGGCTCTGCAGTTCATGGTGACCCGTTGACCTGGAGACACAGCCAGGGAGCCTGGAGACTGAGTCATCGTGATGTCCCCATGGGCACCTGCAATCAGAAAAATGGTGATACAGACACACTTTATCTCAGTCACACTGAAATATGTCATTACAAATGTGCTTCCTAATGGTACCACATGGCAGTACATCATTGGGTCTATTTTGGAAATAACCAGTTTTTTTCATTATATATCTTAAAATGTTGTTTAAAATGACACTACTCCAGAAGGATTGTGGCACTTTTCAGCTTCTCACCTGAGACCCACAGCAACAAGGACAGGAGGACCTGCCTCTGTGACACCATCTTGCTGCCCCTGCCTGCCTAACGCAGCTCAGCTCACCTATCAAAGGCCCCTTTTATACAGCCTGAGCCACTGGTCTGGGCCTGGAGGGGCTTATGCAAAACAGTCGGGGGAACAGAAGCAAATCTCATAAGCAGTGGGTTGTGAAAGTACCCAGTGGAAATGTAAGGAGCCAAAAATAACTCCAAAATAGAGTTGTATGACAGGAACACCCAAAAGTCAACTTAGAACCTCTGAGAACAACTAAGAAGTTCTAAAATGACAAACTGCTACAAGATCGAATGAAGAGCTTCCATTTTCAATTTAAAAATGTCTTTAAATGGGTTCAGTTTCCTGAAATGATGAGCATGGCTCTTCGTATCAATAACCAAGGTAAAACCCCAAAATATGCTGGGAAACAAATAACAGGAGGCAGGGAAGGGCAAAAGAATTGGAAGGCACAAAAAGAGTGGAGAATTTAGGGCCCAACTTTTTATAAAACCTTTCACTGGAAAGTGTCGAGTTCTGAAGCCATTTTTCTCCTGGAGATGGGTGAGGACATGGCAAACACTTGAGCATGGGTCCTGGACCTGTGCAAGGTCCAGAGAGATGAGAGATGGAAGACAGGCCCAGAATTTCCTCACTCAGGGAAACATATGGAACCCTCATTGGACCTAGGGGAAGACTGAATCCTGAATTTTAGTTATTCTATCTTTTCAGTTCAATATTTCTGTTTTGTGTTGAATTAAACAATCAATGAAATCCAGGTGCCTTCAAGAAAATTCAGTTCCCTCCAGTGGTTTGAGAAGTCAGGGCAGGGTTGCTTGGGCACCATATGAACTTCCTGCACCTGTTCCTCCTCTTACTGTTCCTTCTTAAACAGAGGGAAGGGGGCAGGGGTGGGATTTCCTTAAGAAGCCGAGCATGCAGTCCCTGTGAGGAGGGCAGAGGCTGTGGAGGCTTCTGGCACAGTGCAAGGCCAGCTACAACCTTTCCACCATCTTTCCTCTGAGTGGGGTAGATGCCTGAGGCTTCCTCTCTCAGGTGGCACCCTGGCTGTTCCATGGGTCCCTGTGGCCACTGTACCACTTCGTGGCATAAGCCATTTCCTAAACCCAGATAGTGCCTGTATCGTGTAGACCCTACCTGGGGAGCCACACCTCACCCTCACAAAGGGTCGATTCTCCAATCACTGAACCCCTCAATTTGCCCCTGATGATGGTTAATTTTATGTGTCAACTTAAGTAGGCTAGGGTGCCCAGTGGAGTGGTCAATGCCCATTTAGATGTTGCTGCCAAGGTATTTTTTAGTGTGATGAACATCTATATTGGTAGCCCTTGTCATAATAAAGAATCTCCTCCCATGCTACACAAAAGATTCACCACAGCCCTGATTTGGCTTCAAAAAAGAAAGAAAACTTTATTATTATTATAGAAAAACTAATAGAAATAGAAGAGGAAATGACTCTACACATACAGGAAGGGATTAGTAGGCAAGAAATGAGAATAAGGCCACTTTACCTCATATGTACTTACAATACCCCACCTCACCAGCTGGGGGAGCCCTGTGGAGACAGGCTGGAGTCCTGAGGCTGGAGACAGGCTGGAGAGGCCTGGGCAGAGCATCTTCCCATTAGGGGACACTTCCAATGGATCATCCCTGCAAGGGCCATATTTATAGGGCAAATAATAGGGCTTGAAATAAAACATTTGTTCACTTAGTGCAGTTTGGAACAAGCTGCATGTCCACATTATCACGTTTCTGCATTTTCAAGGAGCCCGAGCTATGTGTGTCCCCCTCCCCTCCTGGATCCCATTCTAGGCGGCCAGCCCTACCTGGAGAAGAAGGGGATGGGAGACAAGGCTGTAGCTCTTGGCATCCTGAACAGAATGGCCATATCCCTGATGAACATAGATGCAAAAATCCTCCACAAAATATTAGCAAGCCAAATTCAACAATACATTAAAAAGATCATACACCATGATCAAGTAAGATTTATCCCAGAGATGCAAGGATGGTTCAATATCCATAAATCAATCAGCATGATATATCACATGAACAAAATTAAGGGTAAAAATCATAAGATTTTATCAACAGATGCAGAAAAAGTATTTG
>PISX010038037.1:0-10536 GCA_004024625.1 Mellivora capensis
GTCATCTGCGAAGAGAGAGAGTTTGACTTCTTCCTTGCCAATTTGGATACCTTTTATTTCTCTTTGTTTTCTGATTGCTGTTGCTAGGACTTCTAATACTATGTTGAACAAGAGTGGTGAGAGTGGGCATCCTTGTCGTGTTCCTGATCTCAACGGGAAGGCTGTGAGCTTCTTCCCATTGAGGATGATGTTTGCTGTGAGTCTTTCATAGATAGATTTTATGAAGTTCAGGAATGTTGCCTCTATCCCTATACTTTGAAGTGTTTTAATCAGGAACGGATGCTGGATTTTGTCAAATGCTTTTTCTGCATCAATTGAGAGGACCATGTGGTTCTTCTCTCTTCTCTTATTGATTTGTTCTATCACATGGATTGATTTGCGAATGTTGAACCAGCCTTGTAAGCCAGGGATGAATCCCACCTGGTCATGGTGGATGATCTTTTTAATGTGCTGTTGGATGCTGTTTGCTAGGATCTTGTTGAGAATCTTAGCATCCATATTCATGAGTGATATTGGTCTGAAATTCTCCTTTTTGGTGTGGTCTTTGCCTGGTTTGGGGATCAGGGTAATGCTGGCTTCATAAAAAGAGTCTGGAAGTTTTCCTTCTGCTTCAATTTTTTGAATCAGCTTCAGGTGGGTTTCTTTTTAAGAGCAGTTTTAGATTCACAGAGAAATTGAGCAGAAATACACAGATTTCCCATATACCTCCTACACCCACTCATGCACAGCCTCCCCAACTATCAACACCCCCCCATTCAATGAACCTACATCAACAAATCGTTATCACCCAAAGTTTATAGTTTACAGTTGGTTCACTCTTCATGTTATACGTACTATGGGTTTGGACAAATGTATAATGACATGTATCCACCATTAAGGTATCATATAGAGTATTTTTCATTGCCCTAAGAATCCTCTGGGCTCCACCTATTCATCCCTCCCTCCCTTTAAATCCTGGCAACCACTGATTTTACTGTTTCCATAGTTTTTCCTTTTCCAGAATATCATATAGTTGGAATTGTATGTTATGTAGCCCTTTTAAATTGGCTTCATTCACTTAGTAATATGCACTTAAATTTCTTCCATGTCTTTTCATGGCTTGATAGTTCATTTCTTTTTTGAGCTGAATAATATTCCATTGTCTGGAGGTGCCATAGTTTACCTATGGAGGTACCATTCACCTCCTAAATGATATCTTAGTTACATCCAAGTTTTAGCAATTATGAATAAAGCTGCTATAAACATCTGTGCAGGTGTTTGTATGGACATAAGTTTTCAATTCCTTTGCATAAATATTAACAAGTGCAATTGCTAGATCTTATGATAAAAGTATTTTTATTTTTCTAAGAGACCACCAAACTGTCTTCCAAAGTGATTGAACCATTTTACCGTACCGGTAACAATGAATGGCAGGTCCTATGGCTCCACATCCTCCCCAGTATTTGGTGTCGTCATTGTACTGGATTTTGACCATTCTAACAGCTATGTAGTGATATCTCACCATTGATTTCATATGTATTGCCTTGATGACATACGATGTCATATGATCTTTTCACATGCTTATTTTCCATCTATATATCTTCTTTGGTAAGGTATCTGTCTTTGGCCTATTTCCTAATCAGATTATTTTCTTATTGTGAGATTTAAGAATTCTTTCTACATTTTGAAAAACAGTCTTGTATCAGATGTTTGTTTTGCAAATATTTTATCACTGTTTGTGGTTTGCCTTCTCATTGCCTGACATTGTATTTCACAGAGAAGAAGTTTCTAATTTTAATGAAGTCCAGGTTATCAATTATTTCTTTCATGGATAATACATTTGGATTTAAAAAGTCATCACCACACCAAAGGTCATCGAGGTTTCCTCTATGTTAACTTACAAAAGTTTTATAGTTTTGTATTTTACATTTAGCTCTATGATCCATTTTGAGTTACTTTTTGTGAAATGTGTAAGGTCAGTGCCTAGACTGATTTTTTGCATATTGATATTCAGTTATTCCAACACTATTTGTTAAAGAGATTATATTTGCTCGATTGTATTCCCTTCACTTTTTTGTCAGTGATCAGTTAACTATATCTATGAGGATCTATTTCTGGACTTTATTTCATGACAATTAATCTATTTGTCTATTCTTTTTACAATACTGAATTGTCTTGATTACTGTACCTTTATAGTGAGTCTTGAAGCCAAGGAGCTCCAATCCTCCAAATTTGTTCTTCTGCATCATTATTAAGTTGGCTATTTTTGGTCTTTTGCCTCTCCATATAAACATTAGAACCATTTTGTTGGTATTCACAAAATAATGCTGGTATTTTGATTGTGACTACAATGAATCAATAGAGAAAGCTGGGAAGAACTGACATCATGACACTACTAAGTCTTCCAATCCATGAACATGAAATATCTCTCCATTTATTTACTTCTTCTTTAATTTCATTTATCATAGTTTTCTTTTTATCCTCATATAAGTCTTATACATATTTTATTAGATTTATACCTAAGTATTTCATTTTGGGGATGCTAATGTAAATGATACTATGTTTTTAATTTCAAATTCTAATTGTTCATCTCTGGTACATTAAAAAAATAGACTGGTAAATCTTAACCCTGTATTATGCAATCTTGCTATAATTACTTATTAGTTCCAGGAAATTTTTTTTCTGATTCCTTGGTTTCCTACATAGATAATCATGTCATCTGGGAACAAAAGTGGTTTTCTTTCTTTCTTTTATTTCTTTTTCTTTTCTTAATGCTTTAGCAAGGATTTTTAGTATAATGTTGAAAAGGTGTGGTGAATGGGGACATCCTTAGTTTATTCCTGATCTTAGTTGAAAAGCTTCTACTATCTCACCACTAAGTATGATGTTATCCTGAGCCCTGACAACATAACACAGAGAATGAGCCTCAGTCAAGCTAGGCAAGTTCCCCAAACCCTGTCCTCCCCATATCGCTAATGAGTCACAATGGGTCACAAATGGGCTGCCTGATGGGCATGTCAGAGAATTACCCATCCCACACAAAGACCAAGCTGCAACAATGCAATCCCTGTAGGCAAGCAACTTAAACCTTACTGTCCTCATATAGTGACTAAGCCACAACCAGGCTGAGAAAGAGCCCCAAATTCCACATTCCTTGTGGAGTAACCATAGCCCTATCACAGCTGGCAGGCATATGCAGCCCACACAGAGATACCCATAGAAAATCTGGCTCTGGCAGCCAGGGAGACTGCACTTCTGGGCCACATGGAGCAGCTCCTATGTAAGACCACTCCTTCAGGACTGAAGGAAGTAGTTGGTTTGCCCACTACATATAGACAAACAGACAGGCAAAATGAAGAGACAGAGGAGTATTATTTCAAGCCATAGAACAAGGAAAATCCCATTGCCTTAAGGAAATGGAAATAAGCAACCTACCTGTTAAAGAGTTAAAAGTAATGGTCATAAAGATTCTCACTGATGTCAAGAGAAGAATGAATGACAACAGTGAGAACTTCAATAAAGAGATAAAAAGTATAAGAAAATATGAAACAGAAGTTATAGTGAAGTGAAAAATAACTAGAAGAGTCCAACAGAGAGTGGGTAAATTAAAAGCACAAATCAGTGAGCTGGAAGACAAAGCAATGTAAAACATTCAGACAGACCAGCAAAATTAGAAGAAAAAAAAAAGTCAAGCAGAGAGAGTCAATTATCATATGGTCTCACTTATTTGTGGAGCATAAAGAATAACACAGAGGACATGGGGAGATGGAGAGGAGAAGTGAGCTGGGGGAAATTGGAGGGAGAAATGAACCATGCGAGACTGTGGACTCTGAGAAACAAACAGGGTTTTGGAGGGAGGGGGATGGGAGGTTGGGTGAGCCTGGTGGAGGGTATTATGGAGGGCACATATTGTATGGAGCACTGGGTGTGGTACATAAACAATGAATTCTGGAACATTGAAAATAAATAAATAAATAAATAAAAATTAAAAGTAGTAGGGATACCTTAAGGGACATCAGACACACCACCAAATGGAATAATGTTCATATTATAGGAGTCCAAGCAGGAGAAGAAAAAGTGAACAGGCCAGAAAAAAATTATTTGAAGAAATAATGGATGAAAACTTCCCTAATCTGGGAAGGAAACACACATAGAGGTCCATGAATCCCAGAGAATTTCAAGTAAGATAAACACAAAAAGAAATGCCCCAAGAAATATTATCATTAGAATGGTAAAAGTTAAGGGTAAAGAGAGAATCTTAAAGCAGCAAGAGAAAAAGCAACATATTATATGCAAGGAAAACACTGTATCAGCAGGTTTTTAGCCAGAAACTTTATAAACCAGAAGTAAGTGGCAAGGTGCCCAAAGGAAAAACTGTCAACCAAGAATTCTCTACCCATGAAGATTGTCATGAAGAATTGAAGGAAAAATTAAGAGTTTTCCAGATAAGCAAAAGCTAAAGGAGTTCGTCACTAAAGCAGCCTCACAAAAAAAGAAATTGTAGAAATTTTGTATAATTTCTT
Organism: Mellivora capensis; assembly: GCA_004024625.1. Taxonomy (NCBI): domain Eukaryota; kingdom Metazoa; phylum Chordata; class Mammalia; order Carnivora; family Mustelidae; genus Mellivora; species Mellivora capensis. The sequence continues at coordinate 4,503 of PISX010038037.1, forward strand.
CCTTAAGTGTTTGGTAGAATTCCCCAGTGAATGCATCTGGGTCTGGTGCTTTTTGACTTAAAAGTTTATTAATTTTTAATTGGATTTCTTTAATAGATACAGATCTATTCAGATTGTCTATTTCTTCTTGTATGAGTTTTTGCAGATTTTGTATGTGGGAATCCTCTGTACTTTCTGCTCAATTTTTTTAAAAGATTTTATTTATTTATTTGACAGAGAGATCATAAGTAGGCGGAGAGGCAGGCGGGGCAGGGGGGTGGAGAAGCAGGCTCACCACTAAGCAGAGAGCCTGAAGCGGGGCTTGATCCCAGGATGCTGAGATCAAGACCTAAGCTGAAGGCAGAGGCTTAACCCACTGAGCCACCCAGGTGCCCCTTTCTGCTCAAAATTTTAAAATAATTTTTAAAATGAAGTCTTATCACTGATGTTGACAAAGCCCACAAAGGAGAGTTTGCTCTCAGTACTTCACATCCCTGGTTTTCATCCTCATTTTTGGTCCCTGGAAATTCCCCATTTAAGAGATAAGCTTTGACTCTAAATGGACATTTATGATATATTATTCAGTATTTCTAGGGAAGATTATTAGCTTAATCAGTTCACATTTATGGCTGAAAATGGAAATCAAATACTTTCCTTCAGAAAAATTTTCAAGGCTCTTCTGGTTGCAAGTGTCAAAAACAACTTGAACCCAGAGATTAGGAAGATGGCAGACTAGGAGGACGCTGAGCTCATCATGTCACACATTTTTAACTAGATACCATCCACATCCAAATAAACAAACTGGAAAGCAGCCCAAAGACTGGAAAAACAAATTCTGTGACTAAATATAGAGAAGAACCTGCAGCTCAAAGCTTATGAAGGTCAGAAAGGCAGGAAGGATCTGTGTGTGCAGAGAGGCAGAGAAATAGGCCCTTTCACCAGGGATGTACACAGGGAAGACTAATCCCCATAACTTATAACTTTAAAAACAAGAGGGGCTGAATTATAAAACCAGTGGACATGGAGATTTAAAAGTCTGCTGACTCTGAATTAGGCAGGCCAGGATGGCAAATGATAGCTGTGTTACAACCTTTAAAGAAAAATCAGCCTAAGCAGCCAGGCAACAACAACAACAACAACAAAAACAAAAAAAACAGCAGTTTTGCAGTGCAGGGGACAAATGGGAGACTGATCTCTTCATACTGATTTTGAAGCATGTTGGGGGACTTCTCTGAAAACAGGAGAACTAGCAGGTTCCATTTTCCTCCTCTGCCCTCCAGCATAAATATAGAGCAGACTGCAAGTGGTGGGCTGCACAGACACTTGCTGCCTGATCTGCTGGCAGTGCACCACACTCATGAGGTCTTCTGAGGACTAGCCCACTCCACACCTGCTGGTCTCAGCTCTAGGGCCAGGGAAAATATTGTTAAAGCTGTGCATGTACCCTGACCAGCCACTGGGTCCACACCTGCCACAGTATACTGCACACATCCACTGTGTAGTCCCAGCCACATGCCCTCAACCACACCCCCAGCAGAGCTGGTATGCAGCCCCAAGCCACCACAGTGCTTCAGAGGATCTGGCATAGGATTAGTGGTCCAGATCAAATTTTTCTAATACCACCACCCCATTCCCAAGTTCCCTCCTGGACATTTCCCCACAGAGTTCCCCACAGGGCTAACACCACAGAGGGCAAGCACAGCTCACACCAGGTATAGAGTCAGTGAAGAAGACTGTACTGAAAAGAAAAGTAACTCAGACACAACAGCAGGACATACGTAATACAGAGGATACTTTCCTGAAGTGCCAGGTTCTGATGAACAGGGTACACTAACACTGTGGGTCACCCTAGAACCTCTTCTTCATAAAGTCACTACTTTCAAGACCCAAAGACATAGTTGACTGTCTTAACATGGAGAAACAGACACAGAGAGGTAGACAAAATGAGGAGACAGAGATATTTATCCCAAATAAAAGAACAGTTCAAAGACACAGCCAGAGATTTAAGTGAAACAGAGGTAAATCATATACCTGAAGGAAAATTTAAAGCAATGATCATAAGGATACTCACTGAATTTGAGAAAAAAAGTGGAAGACATGAGTAAGTCCCTTAACACAGAGATAAGGGATAATAGAGCAGAGATAAAGGACTCAGTAAGCAAAATGAGAAACACAATTGATGAAATGAAAAGCAGGATGGAAGAAGTAGAGAAATGAATTGGTGATGTAGAAGATAGAGTAATGGAGAGTAATCCAGATGAACAAAAAAGAGAAAAAAGAATTACACAAAATGAGAATAGACTTAGAGAATTCAGTATGTCCATCAAACATTATAACATTCATATTATACAAGTCCCAGAAGAAGAGAGATAAAAGAGGACAGAAAATTTATTCGAAGAAATAATAGCTGATAACTTCCCTACTCTGGGAAAGGAAACAGATAGCAAGATCCAGGAGGCACAGAGAACTACCAACAACATTTTAAAAAGCAGAGCAACACCAAGACATATTGTAATTAAACTTGTAAAATATAGCAATAAAGAAAAAAAATCTTAAAACTGATAAGATAAAATAAGTCATTAACTTATGAGGGAAAACCCACAAGGCTAGCAGGAGATTTTTCAGCAGAACTTTGCAAGCAAGAAGGGAGTGGCATGATATATTTGAAGCACTGGATGGGAGAAAATCTGCAGCCCACAACATTCTATCCTGCAAGGCAGAACAGAAGGAGAAATAAAGAGTTTCCCAGACAAAGAAAAACTAAAGGACTTCATGACTACTAAATAAGCCCTGCAAGAAATATTAAAGGGACACTTTGAGTGGAAAGGTGAGACCAAAAGTAACAGAATAAAGGTAGGAAACACAACGCAGTGAAAATGAATATTTCTGTAAAAAAATAAGTGAAGGAGCTCAAGAAAAAAAGATAGACAATTAATGAGATATACCTAAAATGTTGGGGAGGAGAGGAGAAAAAAAATGGGTTTCAAACTTAAGTGATCATCAACTTAACATAGATTGCTATATGCAGAAGAGCCTAAAGGTTCTATTAACCTAATGGTTACCTAATGGTAATCAGGCATCAAAAATAACTAATAAATATTTAAAGAAAACAGGGAAAGAAATCCAAATATATTACTAAAAAACCCCAGCCAACAATGAAAGAGAGGAAGACATGAGAGGATCAGAGAAAATTGTCAGAAGCAATCACAAAACAAGTAATAAAATGACAAGAAATACATATCTATCAATAAATACTTTGAGATTATGCTGAGTGAAGTAAGTCAAGCAGAGAGAGTCAATTATCATATGGTTTCACTTATTTGTGGAGCATAACAAATAACACAGAGGATATGGGGAGATGGAGAGGAGAAGGAAGTTGAGGGAAATTGGAGAGGGAGATGAAACATGAGAGACTATGGACTCTGAAAAACAACCTGAGGGTTTTGAAGGGGTGGGGGGTGGGAGGTTGGGGGAGCCAGGTGGTGGGTATTATGGAGGGCACGCATTGCATGGAGTACTGGGTGTGGTGCAAAAACTATGAATTCTGTTACGTTGAAAAGAAATTTAAAAAAAAATAATTAAAAAAATAAATATTTTGAATATAAATGGACTAAAAACTCCAAACAAATGACATAGGGTGACAGAGTGGATTAAAAAAAAAAAAAGACTCATCTATATGGTGCCTATAAGAGACCCATTTCAGCCTAAAGTCTCCTCCAAATTGAAAATGAGGGGATGGAGAAACATCTATAATACAAATAAATCCAAAAGAAAGAGTGGTATAATACATTATATGTTTATTTAAAAAAGCTGAAAAAAAAGAAAGAAAGAGTGGTTAGTAATGCTTATTTTGGACAAAATAGAATTTAAAAGAAAAAATATAACAAGAGACAAACAAGTACACTATAAAATCATAAAGAGGGGCACCTGAGTGGCTCAGTGGGTTAAGCCTCTGCCTTCAGCTCAGGTCATGATCTCAGGGTCCTGGGATCAAGTCCCACATTGGGTTCTTTGCTCAGCAAAGAGCCTGCCTCCCCCTTTCTCTCTGCCTACTTGCAACTTCTCTTTCTACATGTCAAATAAGTAAATAAAATCTTTTAAATAAATAAAATTAAAAAAAATCATAAAGTGGATGATCTAACAAGAATATCTAACAATTATATATAATCATGCACCCAACATAGGAGCACCCAAATACATAAAAAATGTATTTTTTATGATATAAAAAATTCCACACGTCAGGATCTCTATGGGGGCAGAAGACTCCAGTGGGAAGGTAAAGTGGAGTGGGAATGCTGGACTGGTATTGGAAGATAAACAAAAATGGGAGGGAGCCACCAGAGGAGACCCATTCGAAAGTAATACCCCAATACGAGAGTGCCCTACGACTGGGGACCAGCATTAACTTGAAGTCTGATAGAAACCACTATAAAAGAGCAAAGGATCACAGGGGGAAATTGTGGGAATTGGAACGGTTAGGGACAGGGGCTTAAGTCCCCCACGGAGGACAGACACCCCTGGCACTGAGCCAGAGAGAGTGCAGTGGAGAAACCAGGTCTTGGTCCCTGAGCTGCAAGGAGATCTCCTAAGGACGCTTGGCATGCGGCAGGTGCTGGGACCCTTGAGGGGCAGAAACAGCCTTTTTGCAGTCCCCATGTGTGCACCACACCTAGCTAGCAGAGCCTGAGACACGCTCCACCCCCTCCCCTGAGAAAGGCTTGCAGTGGCGCCAGCCTGGCGCTCTAGGACCCGGAAAGTCTGAGCGTTCCCAGCCCGGACCAGCAGGAAAATCTCAGTGTGCATTCGCTGCTTGGAAACTCTCTGGTGGTCTGGAGCTGCCCACACAGCTGCCGCTGTTGTGGTTTTGAGTACAAGCAGGAAACACAGCTGTCCCCAGAGATCGTGGCTGGGAACCTGCTCTGCAGCACCAAGAGGGGAACCAACTGGGGCTTCTCTCTGGGAGGGAGGTCTAGGTGCAGTTTGCTTTTTGCTTTCCCCTAAACCTCCAAGAACTGTCGGGAGCTGCCAAGGGGAGAGAAAACAAACGAACAGACATAAAAACCTCCAGAGAACAAAAGCCTAAAGGCCCGGTTTCCTCAGAGCCCACACCTGGAGGGGGGCGGTAGGACTTAACTCAGGAAACACTTCCTGAAAACCCACACAGCAGGCCCCTCCTCCAGAAAGCCAACCGGCCAAGAAGACAACAATCATAGTTCTACTACTTCATACATACAATATATTTTTTTAAAGATTTTATTTATTTATTTGACAGACAGAGATCACAAATAGGCAGAGAGACAGGTGGAGAGAGAGGAAGGGAAGCAGGCTCCCTGCTGAGCAGAGAGCCCGATGTGGGGCTCGATCCCAGGAACTTGGGATCATGACCTGAGCTGAAGGCAGAGGCTTTACCCACTGAGCCACCCAGGCTCCCCATACATACAATATTTAATTTCTAATTCGTTCCCACTATTCTGGTTCATTTTTTAATTTTTATTAATCTTTTTTATTTTTCATATAGATTATTTTTAGCCTATTTACCATCACAGTGAGACGTCCAGTACATCAAATTCCATAATAACCTTCTAACCTGAACTTTTTGATACATATACCCCTGTTTTTCTTTTGCTTTTCTATTTTTAATTTTTTTTAATTTCATTTTGGTTTAGTTTAGATCATTCTTTACTTTATTTTTATTTGCTAATATTCATATAGAGTTAAACTTCAAGGTAATCTCCTTTCCCCAATCAATACTACCCCTATAGGTAAACCAATTTTTTTATAAACATATTTTTATCCCCAGGGGCACATGTCTGTGAATCGCCAGGTTTACACACTTCACAGCACTAACCATAGCACATACCCTCCCCAATGTCCATTACCCCACCCCCCTCTCCCGATCCCCCTCCCCCCAGCAACCCTCAGTTTGTTTTGTGAGATTAAGAGTCACTTATGGTTTGTCTCCCTCCCGATCCCATCTTGTTTCTTTTCTTCTTTTTCTACCCCCCTAACCCCCCATGTTGCATCTCCACTTCCTCATATCAGGAATATCATATGA
>PISX010038038.1:0-10529 GCA_004024625.1 Mellivora capensis
GTAGACATTGCTGCTATAAACATTCGGGTGCACGTGCCCCTTCGGATCACTACGTTTGTATCTTTAGGGTAAATACCCAGTAGTGCAATTGCTGGGTCATAGGGTAGTTCTATTTTCAACTTTTTGAGGAACCTCCACGCTGTTTTCCAGAGCGGTTGCACCAGCTTGCATTCCCACCAACAGTGTAGGAGGGTTCCCCGCTTCTTTCCTTTTTTGTGTTTGAATAATACACCACTGTATGGATATACTACAATTTTTTAAATCCATCAGTTGAGGACCATTTGGGTTGTTTCTATTTCTTGGCAATTATGAATAACGCTGCTGTGAAAATTCTTGTGTAAGTTTTGTGTGGATATATGTTTTCATTTCCCTTTAGTATATACCTAGGAGTGAAATTGCTGGGTCATGTGATAACTCCATGTTTAGCCATTTGAAGAACTGATAAACTGTTTTCCAGAGTAGCTGTATTCCCAGCTGCATTCCCAGCAGCAGTATAAAGGGCTTGCAGTCTCCCCATGTTCCCCAGTGCTGTCATTGTCAGTCTTTAATTATAATGATTTCTTAGATGTGCAGGTAGATCTTGTTGTGGTTCTGATCTCCATTTCACTAATGATTAAAGATGTTGAACATCTTTTCATGTACTTATTATTGGCTAATGTTGATTTTATGTAGACCTTGATATCTAAATGTTTGTGTAGCTTTTATGCACTCTACAGTTACTCAGTATTTAGGCTCTGTGTTCCACATAAAATGCCAGTGTATATATATGAACACATTTAAGGTCCTAGTTCGTTCTATGTCCTGTTGGAGAATTGGAGAGATACTGTTTCATCTGTTTTTCCAAACTTACCTGATATATATAAGATAGTCACCAGTTTGCCTAGGAGGACAGTCCCAGTTAACCATTAATTGAATTTCTTTGTTGTGGCATAATAATAAAAGTGCCCTCTTTCACTTTGAAGTGCCCTGATTTAGACAATAAATTATATGGCCATCCTACTGACAATTAACCTGGAGTATTTAAATACACATTTGCTACCTACTAGATCAGAATCTACAAGAAAAGTGCCTGAAAGTAATGTTTTTAGCAACTTCCAGGTCAAGCACATTTATATTATTCAAGCAGAATGCTGGTGTTGCTCTGTGACCCAAAACCCATTATCATTGTTTTAGTGGGACAATGAGTTCCAAGTTAAAATTGGAGAGAAATAATTTTATTTGATAAGCTAGCACTATCCTTCTCCTTAAAGTAATGATAGAGGAGGAATATTTCATAACACACATGTTGGACAGTCTCTTAGGAGCAAAAGAGTATGGGGAAGTAAAGGGAAATAAATTTCTAGAAGTAGGGTAGTCTCAGGATGGAGGCAGTGAGCAAAACTGAGCCTCTTGGTAATATCTCCCTTGAAGTTGGAGGAGAGTAGAGGAGAGATTCATAAAGATGTTCCTCATACTTGACAACTGGGATCAAGAACTAATGGCAGGGGTGTGGAAGAAGTTCTTTCATATCCTGAGGCTAGGTTACAGAAGAAAGCATATGGTACTATTGATTTTTATATGTTTGGGGGTCAGTAAGATTTGAGAATATCTGTACATATGGTCCTTTGTAAGTCAGGGACTTGTAAAAGATCTGTATTTTTACACAAGTGTCAGAGATGCCCATCCACGTTTGTAAAGATTTTTTTTATTTGCTAATTGTATAAATGTCTTTAAGATGAGAGCAAACACATTTGACTCAATATAAAGCAAGTGATATACACTAATTATTCTTGGAGGGGCTTATACTGGGCCATTCACATTTGGTCATTTGGTTTACCACCATTTACCACCAATGGCACATAATTAAGAAATTAGTTAAGAAATGGCTGAAAAGGGACACCTGGGTGGCTCGGTGGGTTGAGCCTCTGCCTTCAGCTCGGGTCATGATCTCAGGGTCCTGGGATCGAGTCCCACATCGGGCTCTCTGCTCGGCGGGGAGTCTGCTTCCTCCTCTCTCTCCTTCTGCTTGCCTCTCTGCCTACTTGTGATCTCTGTCAAATAAATAAAATCTTTAAAAAAAAAAAAAAAAGAAATGGCTGAAAAGTTAGGAATTTATCTGTATCCCAACATAACTGTTGCCTCATGATATTTCCATTAGCCAGAAACTCAAGCCAACTTTTTTTTTTTAAGATTTTATATATTTATTTGACAGAGAGAGAGAGAGAGATCACAATAGGCAGAGAGGCAGACAGAGAGAGAGGAAGCAGGTTCTGTGCTGAGCAGAGAGCCCAATGCAGGGCTCGATCCCAGGACCCTGAGATCATGGCCTGAGCCAAAGGCAGAGGCTTAACCCACTGAGCCAACCAGGCGCCCCTCAAGCCAACTCTTTTTTTTTTTTAATATTTTTTTAAAGATTTTATTTATTTGACAGATCACAAGTAAGGCAGAGAGGCAGGCAGAGAGAGAGGAGGAAACAGGCTCCCTGCCGAGCAGAGAGCCTGATGTGGGGCTCGATCCCAGCATCCTGGGATCATGACCTGAGCTGAAGGCAGAGGTTTTAACCCACTGAGCCACCCAGGCGCCCCTCAAGCCAACTCTTGTATGGGTTATAATACCAAGTAACACAGTCTTTAATATAATTATCCATAACACAGTATTTGATCCAAAAACTGTTTGGATGGGACTTTTTTTTTTCTTTTTAGTTTTATTGAGGTATAATGGATGTACAAAGAACTGCATATATTCAAAGTGTATTTGGAAGAGATTCTGGTTTTTTTAATTGATACTATGGCAAGTCTGCCATTATAATTTGTCTTTGAAGCATACAGTAACTGAGTGGAGAAATGAAACAGCTTGTTAATTTAACTTGGGGAAACTGTCATGAATTATTTATTGTAAGATGATTTACACTGGGTTATTACTAAGACTTGTCCATATTTATGGAATGAGTACTTTTGTCTCCAAAAGCTAGTGAGTTTTCATTTGTATATATTTATCTGAGAGAACAAGAGCAAATAATGATATGCCAGATGAAAAAAACAATAATAAATACTTGAGAAGTTCAAAAGAATAAAGAATGGCTGGACTGGAGAAGTTAGGGAAAGTTGTGAGGAAGAAAATAGGTCCTGAAACAGGTAGACAACACAAGAAAGGGTCCAGTGGAGTCTGAGCTAGAGCCTAGAGAATAGATTTGATTCATTCACTAGGTAGACATGGATGAAAGAACATTCTAGAGAAGGAAAGAACTGGTGAGTATAGGTTACAGAAGGTGAATGGTCTGGCTTGGCTGCAGTCTGGGATGGTTGAGGGGAAATAAAAATGGAAAGTTAAGTTTGGGCAAGATTGGGGAAGATATTAAATGCCAAACTGATGGATTTAAATTGTGTCCTCTGAGTAAAGGGGAACTACTGAAGGTTTTCTTGAGCAAGATAGTTGATTTCAGGTTTCCTTGCCTTATTGTTACTTGGGCTGTGTTTTTCTTGAGGTATTTGTAATGCTATTTCTGCCTCTTTATGCTGTTAACCTTTTTTCCTTTAATACTTTAGTTGTGGTTATCAGGAAATTGATTTTTAAATTCTTTTTTTAATTGCTTATAGACAACATGTCACTTTATTTTTCTTGGTATTATCAAATCTCTTTATTTACCTCCCCTCTGGTAATCATCAGTTCTTTATCGTTAAGATTCTTTTCTTTTCTCTTCCCTTTTCTCTTCTTTCTCCCTCCCTCCCTCCCTCCCTTCCTTCCTTCCTTTCTTTGCTTTTTGTATATTTATTTGAGAGAGGGAGAGAGCAAGTGTGCATGCCCTTGCAGGGTCGGGGGAGGGGCTCAGGGAGAGAGGCTGACTCCCCACCATTGTGCAGAGCCCACCGTGCTCAATCCCACGAACCATGAGATCATGACCTGAGCTGAAGCCAGAAGTCAGATGCTCAACCGACTGAGCCACCCAGGCACCCCACTGTTTCTTTTTTTTTAAGACTTTATTTTTGGGTGCCTGGGTGGCTCAGTGGGTTAAAGCCTCTGCCTTCTGCTTGGGTCATGATCCCAGCGTCCTGGGATCGAGCCCCACATTGGGCTCTCTGCTTGGTGGGGAGCCTGCTTCCCCCTCTCTCTCTGCCTACTTGTGATCTCTCTGTCAAATAAATAAATAAAATCTTTAAAAAAAAAAAGGCTTTATTTTTAAGTAATCTCTACACCCAGTTTGGCGCTCGAACTCACAATCTCAAGATCAGGAGTTGCATGTCTGTCTTCTCTTTTTTTTTCCTTTGTTCATTTGTTTTTGTTTCTTAAGTTCCACATGGGAGTGAAATCATATGGTATTTCTTTTTCTCTGACTTATTTCACTTAGCATTATATGCTCTAGCTCCATCCGTATTATTGCAGATGGCACAATTTCATTCTTTTCTATGGCTGAATAATATTCCGCATCTTCTTTTCCCATTCATTTATCTATCGACACTTGGGTTGCTTCCATAATTTGCCTCTCGTAAATATTGCTGCAATAAACATAGGAGTGCATGTATCTCTGAATTAATGTTTTTATATTCTTTAAATAAATATCCAGTAGCTTGATTACTGGATTATAGGATAGTTCTATTTTTAACTTTCTTAGGAACCTCCATACTGTTCTTCCCAGTGGCGGTCCCAGTTTGCATTCCCACCAAGATGCAAGAGGGATCCTTTTTCTCCACATCCTCATCAGTACTTATTGTTTCTTTTGTTTTCAGTTTTAGCCATTCTGACAGATGTGAGATGATATCTCATTGTAGTTTTAATTTGCATTTCCCTTATGATGAGTGATGTTAACCATCTTTTCATGGGTCTGTTGACTATCTGTATGTCTTCTTTGGAAAAATGTCCTTTCATGTCATCAGATTTGTCTTTTCAAATATTGTCTCCCATTCCATAGATTGCCTTTTAGTTTTATTGTTTCCTTCACTGTGCAGAAGCTTTTTGTTTTGATGTAGTCAAAAGTAGTTTATTTTTGCTTTTGCTTCCCTTGCCTCGGGAGACATATCTAGAAAAATGTTGCTGCAGCCAATGTCAGAGTAATTACTGCCTGTGCGCTCTCTCTCTCCTTAGGATTTTTATGATTCAGATCTCACATTTAGGTCTTTAATCCATCTTGAATTTATTTTTGGTGTAGATCTTGAATTTATAGATGGTGTAAGAAAATGATCCAGTTTCTTTCTTTTCTTTGTAGATCTCCAGCACCATTTGTTGAAGATACTGTCTTTTTCCCATTGCATATTCTTGCCTCCTTTGTCCAAGACTAACTGACCGTATAACTGTGGGTTTTACTTCTGAGTTTTCTATTCAGTTCTATTGATCTTTGTGTCTATTTTTGTACCAGTACCTTACTGTTTTTGATTCCTGCATTTTGTAGTATAACTTGAAGTCTGGCATTGATGAAACAAATTGAAGATGATGCAAAGAAATGGAAAGACATTCGTGTTCATGGATTGGAAGAACAAATGTTAAAATATCTATGCCACCAAAAGTAATTTGCACATTTAATGTAATCCCTGTCAAAATACCAATGGCATTTTTCACAGAACTAGAACAATCCTAAAATTTGTATGGAACCACAAAAGACCCTGAATAGCCAAAGCAATCTTGAAAAAAAAAAAAAAACACAAAACTGTAGGTAATTTCCTTCTTTTTCAAGTCTGAGTAATATTTTTTGGTTGGTATGTATTACATTTTGTGTATCTATTCATCTGTTGGTGAACCTTTGGGGTGTTTTCAGCTTTTGGGTACTGTGAATAGTGCTGCAATGAACAGAAGTATACAAATATCCCTTGGAGACCCCACTTTTAGGTTTTTGGGGTATATCGCCAGAAGTAGAATTACAAGATCATATAGTAATCTGTTTTTAAGTTTTTGTGGATTCACCATGATATTTTTCACATTGCCTGCACCATTTTACATTTCTACTAACATCGTAGAAGAGTTCCAGTTTTTCCACATTCTCACCATAACTTGTTATTTTCTTTTAATAGTAGGTGTGAGGTGGCCTTTATTTGTATTTCTCTATTTATTTGTATTTCTCTAATTATTTATGACAGTGAGCATCTTTTCATGTGGTGTTTGCCATTTGTATATCTTTTTTGGAGAAATTTCTGTTCAAGTCCTTTGCCCATTTTTATAAGTGATTATTCTCTTATTATTGAGTTGGAAGTGTTTTTTGTTTATATTATAGATTTGTTGGACTTTGTTCTTTGTGGTTTTTTTTTTAAGATTTCATTTATTTAGTTGACAGCGAGAGAGGGAACACAAGCAGGGGGAGTGGGAGAGGGAGAAGCAGGCCTCCAACTGAGCAGGGAGCCCAATGCAGAGCTATTTCCCAGGACCCTGGGACCATGACCTGAGCCTACAGCTGTAGGCAGACGTTTAAGGACTGAGCCACCCAGGTGCCCCTGTTGGACTTCAGTTATAAACAGTACTTTAAAAAAACAGATTCCATTGTTATTTAATGACACATGTGTTAAAATGTCCTGTACATGTAACTAGAAGCCTAAATATTGGATGCTTCACAAAGTAATGATATAATGAGTACTGGTATTTTTTGCTTAGCAACAATTGAAGCTATGTATCAGAAATATAGTTAGACACTGTACTGTTTCAAGTTTTCAGAGGACTGTTAGACATGGGAAATATACACTACATGAGGTTTTTAAGAAATTAACTTTACTCTTCAGTCAGTTCTCAATAAATCAATCTAGGAGTATAATTACGCATTTCAAGGGTAAATTAGAGTTCTGTCTTAATTGATGAAGTCGTTTTTAAGATGCATTATAAACTTTTTAGGATTTTCCAAGTTTACAACTTATATTATTGTTGAAAATATCGGTCATCTAAGGAATGCTGTTACTAAAATTCTGATACCTGTACCACTTGACTGTTTCATAAATATCTTAGACTACACATCTGGGGTAAGTTCAGTATTTCTTTAAAAACTTTTTCATTTTTGTTTCTAGTCTTCAAAACTTTAACTGTGTTGTATAAAAGATATTTGTATTTGAAAAGAAATTAACATTCACCAAGGTACAATGATGAATCAGTATTACACATACTGTATATCAGGTTCTTTGTTAAATACTAGGTATGAAAAGACAAGAGACTTAAGTTCATCTTAGTTGTAGAGACAGAATCATTAACAACTAACTTTAATAAAACAAAAATCAAAATTGTCATTTTGGAGCAATACTAGATTTCAGAAGGGGAAAAACTTAAAATTCTTCTACTTATGTTCTCTAGATCTTATGATTTTATCATTTTCCTATATAGCTAGATCATACTGCTATAGCTTCCTATAGAAATGTATATTTTACCCTTGCAGGAAAGGTACCATAGGTTAAAGATTGGATAACATAAAACACATACTAAAGTCTAGGCTTAGACAGCCTTTTTTCTTTCTTAATCAGTGAAGTTTTTTTTTAAAGATTTTATTTATTTATTTATTTATTTATTTATTTGACAGAGGGAACACAGGCAGGGGGAGCAGGGAGAAGGAGAAGCAGGCTTTCCGCTGAGCAGGGAGCCTGATTCAGGGGCCCAGTCCCAGGACTCCGAGATTATGACCTGAGCTGAAGGTAGATGCTTAAGGACTGAGCCACCCGGGTGCCCCATTAATCAGTGAATTTAAACCCCAACTTGACTCTAGCTCAGAGACCAGAACTGGGAGTCTAGGACAAGTGCCCTTCTTGTCCTACTTGTTCAGCAGTGACAGTTAGCAATATAGTTACCCTAAGTTGGTATTCTTTTGTTGCTTTACTCCTGGTTATCTGGCAGGGATGGGGAGCTGCCTTTTATTTTGCTTTCGCTTTACTAATTTGGAATTTCTTTTATTTCTTTTAGTGGTTACCCTTTTTTCTTTCTTTTTTTTTCCCCCTAAGATTTTATTTATTTGACAGAGAGCACAAGCATGGGGAGCGGCAGGCAGAGGGAGATGGAGAAGCAGGCTTCCTGATGATCAGGGAGGCCAATGCAGGACTCTAACCTAGGATCCTGCAATCAGGACCTAAGTCAAAGGCAGAAACTTAACTGATTGAGCCACCGAGGCACCCTGTGGTTACCCTTTTTTACTATGCATATTTCATATAAATATATCATTAGTGTCTTATCGACTTCCCAAACAATACCAAGGGTGTTTGAACTCTTTATCTCTGATGAGTGTTGTGCTCCTTCAATTTTAAGCAGTAGAAATCCAAACTCAACAAAAGGGGAGTTCTGTGGAGTGTCTTTTTTAAAAACATTAATCCCATTCATGAGGGTTCCATGAATTATGACTTCATGACCTCAGCTTCTCCCAAAGGGCCTACCTACCTCCTAACACCTTCACACTAGGCATTCGTATTTCAACAAGAATTTTAGGGGAACCATTCAGACCATGTACCTGTTAGACAGCACTCAAGTGTTAGTCATTATCATCTTTGTTGTCATCATTTCATCACCTTGGAATTGGAGCTAAAGGATTGGGGGGCCAGTAGTCCATTAATTATTAGTCCATTAAGATCTTTGGAGCTGTAACATTTGGGCCACTTTCTGTAATGTATACCTTATTGGCTGAATTATTGAATATAGAAAATGGGGTTAAATGTAGCTTGGAGAGATTTAGGAAAGAACATTTTAGTACTAAGTATTGTCAACGCTTGGAATTGTCATGAGAGATGGGGAAAACTCTATCAAACCAAGAGTCCATGGACACAGTTTATGGTGATTTGATCAGTATTTTCCATTTTGTATTTTGACATTCTACATGTACTTGGAATGCATTCCAAATGCATTTTGAAACCCTTAAAATGACAGTCATGTTTTTAAAAATACTTTGAAACCTTTTAAAATTATTTGTTAGTAATAGCTATGGCCTTACTGATTAGTATCTTTAGCAGAACTTTTCTTTAAGAATTTCCTTCTTTGAAAGTCAGAATACAACTAAACAAAATTTAGAGATTACTACATTTTAATCTACTTCCATTTTTAAATTGTTTGCCTAATGAGATCTTAAAACTAACCTTTATTAATGGTTAATGGCATTCATGATTTCACAGCATATGTTATTTGTCCTTTTTTTTCATCCTTTAATACCTGTGTGATATTTTATTTCCTGAAATGTTTTGAAATGTCTAGAAAAAAATCACTGGGTTCTTCTTGCATTTCTTCTGTTTTTGTAATTTTATCCATAAATCCTTGACTATCTTAATTGATACATTATCATTAGATACTTAAATGATGCTGAGTCCCTTGGGCCTTTGCATTTCCCTATCTCTCAGACTACAGTCTGCCTGTTTATTATCTGCAATTGAATATTTTAGACAGTTGTTTAGTAGTTGGTTGGTTCTTATCCATAGTTGGTCAAAAGATCTATCCCAGTGAATGTTCGAAGTATGCCTGACACAGCATTTCATCTTTTTGAAATGTGGAACTAAAATTAATTACAAGTTTTTGGTTTTCTCATAGTAATACTGGTGGTGAACTTTGTTTAAAGCTTATATGTTGTACTTCATCTTATTTCTCATACCTCCTCCCTCATTTTCTATATTGATAATTGATTATTAACATCATAAAAAGGCGATCTTAGTTTTTGTAATTTCCTTGTGAGATGTAGACTGTCACAGTTATTTTTCAGTCTTCCTCATGTGATAACATATTCTGGTATGATTAGTTTTCTTTTTTTTTTTTCTATCATTGGATCTTTAGTGTGAGTTTTAAAATATTTTTCATCATATTTATATAATTTTCCTATTATGCCTGACAGATGAGTATAGGGCAGGTATGCTGACTTACCTGGGTTTTTTTTTAATTTCTTTTCAGCATAACAGAATTCATAGTTTTTGCACCACACCCAGTGCTCCATGCAATGCATGCCCTCCATAATACCCACCACCTGGCTCCCCCAACCTCCCACCCCCCGCCCCTTCAGAACCCTCAGGTTGTTTTTCAGAGTCCATAGTCTCATGGTTCATCTCCCCCTCCAATTTCCCTCAACTCCCTTCTCCTCTCCATCTCCCCATGTCCTCCATGTTATTTGTTATGCTCCGCAAATAAGTGAAACCATATGATAATTGACTCTCTCTGCTTGACTTATTTCACTCAGCATAATCTCTTCTAGTCCCGTCCATGTTGCTACAAAAGTCGGGTATTCATCCTTTCTGATGGAGGCATAATACTCCATAGTGTATATGGAGTGTTTATACATGATACTCCATAGTGTATATGGACCACATCTTCCTTATCCATTCGTCCGTTGAAGGGCATCTGGTTCTTTCCACAGTTTGGCGACTGTGGCCATTGCTGCTATAAACATTGGGGGTACAGATGGCCCTTCCTTTCACCACATCTGTATCTTTGGGGTAAATACCCAGTAGTGCAATTGCAGGGTCATAGGGAAGCTCTATTTTTAATTTCTTAAGGAATCTCCACACTGTTCTCCAGAGTGGCTGCACCAACTTGCATTCCCACCAACAGTGTAAGAGGGTTCCCCTTTCTCCACATCCTCTCCAACACACGTTGTTTCCTGTCTTGCTAATTTTGGCCATTCTAACTGGTGT
>PISX010038039.1:0-10493 GCA_004024625.1 Mellivora capensis
AGAGCTGGCCCTGAAAGAGGCTTGCATCTCTTCTATTGGCCCACAATGGCATTTGCCATTGGTTTGGAGGGAGTCACATGACCCCATCTAACTGCCAAAAAGGCTGAGAAATTTAGTTGTGTGTCTAGGAGGAAAAGGGTCAAACCTAACAGTAGTGTATAACCATTCTGCCCCAATTTGTGCTAGGGTTCAGGCCCACAGGATCTAGAGAACAGAGCAGGCTTGAAGGCTTGAAGGAAAAGTCAGTAATTATACTTTTCAAGCCTGTCAACCTTAGAGGGAGGTGATACTGTCAGTTGTCTGTTACAGGGTAAAATTGCACAAGTAAAATTGCTTAAAATGTGGTAAAGCAGCATAAAAATGAGTGCTGATATCTTTTTAACAAATGATAGTCATGTGCTAAAGAACAAAGTTGGACACTTACCTCCTACTACATACAAAAATTATCTCAAAATGGATCAAAGTCCTAAATGCAAACTCACACTATTTGACTCAGAAGAAAACAATGGGGTAGATTTTCATGATATTGGATTTGGCTAAGGACTCTTAAATATGCATGAGCGAAAAAAAAAAAAAAAAAGACGAATTGGATTTCATCAAACTTAAAAGCTTTTGTGCTTCAAAGGATGCCATCAAGAAGTTGAAAAAGCACCCCATTGAATGGGAGAAAATAATCTCAATTCATGTATCTGATAAGGCCCTTGTTTCCAGGATATATAAGAACCCTTAAAATTCAGTACCGAAAAGACAATTAGCCCAGTTTGAAAATGGGCAAAGGATATCAACAGACATTCCTCTGAGGAAGATCCACAGGTTGCTAATGAACACATGACAAGATGTCATCAGGGGAATGCACACTAGAAGAACAGTGACATACCAACCCACCCCCACTAGGTGGGCTGGAATTGGAAAGTCAGATCATAGCGAGTGTTGGTGAGAATGTAGAGAAGTCAGAGCCCTCCATCACTGGTTGGAATGTAAAATGGTGCAGCCACTTTGAAAACCAGTTTGGTAGCTCCCCAGACAAGGAAACACAGAGATGTCCCCAGCAATTCCGCTCCTAAGTGGAAACCCAAGAGAGGAAAGAGTGGTGGGAGAGGGCTAAGGAAAGAATGGGGAGCACCTAGCTACTCAAAGTGGGTTTCCTGAGCTCAGCCTAAAGTAAACGTATGCCAGGAAACTAAAAATTATCATATTTAAGGCACTGACATCAAATACTTAGCATGCATTGTCTCTTTTAATAGTGATAGCCCAGTGGAGAAGGAAATATTAATTGTCACTGATCTAGTAACTTATTCAAAGTCACACATTTAGTCAGGCCCAAAGCCAGTTTGAACACATGTCTTTCTGGCTCTGGTGGTGGAGCAAAAAGGCCATACTATGTGTTTGAGACCTCAGAGCAGGTGAAGGAGCCTCAGGTCTGCATTAGTACTATTTTGTGCAGAAGTCAAGTGCACTTTTTCTAACCCACATAAACAGACTTGTCAGGGGAATCACAGAACCATTGCACTTGGTCTATAAGGACATGTAGGCAATGAGGGAAATGCTGAGACTGGGCAAAAGGGAAATCATTATACTGATCATCAGACAGGGTCAGTTTTGACCAAATTCTTAACTTCAACTTTGGCTTTTATATTTTCAAATGAAATTGATGTATTCGAACATGAGTTGGTAAAGTAATTTTCTTCATGCTGTAGGTAATCCTTCTGGAATTTGTCAAGCCTTTAAATTATTGATACAACACGATCCTCTAGATGTATGCTAGACAAACGTTTGCACGAAGTGTCACACAGTCATTTCCATGACTCTTCAGGAAACTGGAATCCGCTTACCCCATTGGTTGAGTGACTGATGAGAAGAGTTAAAAGTCATTGAGATATTGACAGAAAGCTGGGTTTTCTTCTACAATCATCGCACCCAGTTCCTAAACATTATACATTTTTCTTCTAAACTGTGTATACTTTAAAACCTAATTGTGTTTTAACTCTGATTGCCCAGTTAATGGGAAAAGCTTTAAGTCTGTGAGACTGATTCTTTATAATAGCATTGTGAAATCAGTGTTGGCTGTCAGCTAATCCTATCATAGAAATGGCTATTTTTTCTCCCGTCCTGGTGAACCAGAATGTTTCCACGTACTTCTATATAAAATGTTACTTAAAGTACTTTAAGGGATGTTATTTTTCATAATAGAATCGCTGATATTTCTAACAGTAATTTTTCCTTCACACTTGGTAGCTTTCAGGCAGACTGCCACATTACCAAAGCTTTGCATGTAAAGTTCCTCACTCCCAGGTGAAGAAAAGACAATGAGAAGCTAAAAGTAAGAGCTTAGTCCTCGTTCCATTGCAATGAGTTATTCCTGTCTGTGGCAGAGGAACATGTCTGTGGAGACAACAATAGTTCTTTCTGCAGATAGAACACTATCAGACTTTCAGCTCCCAGTCACTGCCCTACAAGTGAATTACCTCACATTACACCTTAAAAAACTTAGTGCGTGATGGGAAGAGAGTGAGATCATCTTTTACAATGACACGTTCTTGAGAAGGAATGACTTCGTGGTTACAGACGGTTGGCTGAACAGTCTCATCCGTTGATGGATGTGGTTCATGAGGATGCCATCAGCCACAGACTCTGGGATGTCGGTCCTCAGATTCCGCACAAGGAGACAGACCTCAGGGCCAGTTGTGTGAGACCACAGACCATAGGATGAGTCCATTACATGTCATAACAGGAACGACCCCCCTATGTTTGGCAGTTTGGGGGCAACTGTATGCAAACAGTGAACACAGAATTATAATGCGTTTATTAAAAACATTTTCGAGCATCCTTCCAGCACTGTAACCGGTAGTTACACTAGTTCATTCACCACTGTCTTCTTCCTTCTCTTGAAGGTCCTAATCCATTCAGTTCTAGAAGTTCTTTGTTTCCTCTCCAGCCATTTGTGCCGTAAACAGAATGATTTTCTATCTCCTCTTCATGCAATTGAAGTTTTGTTAATTTCACACTACTGTTCTTTGTTAATGATTCATGATTCACACCAGAACCCCAGCTGTGAGAGTCCACACTGCCCTATCTAGCCAGTCCTGTGGGGCGGAAGGGGACTCTACCAGAACGTCATCAAAGTAGGAGAACTGTCCTTAGAAGTAGAGTTGAGCTTGGGGGGGTTTCCTGTTTTGTTTTGTTTTTTAAGGAGCTCAATTAATATTTTATCGGTGTGATGTGGGACAAATGTTTCAACAAAAAAAGATGTCAGGTGAGTGGATTTCTTACCCTGTTTCCCTTCATGGGAAGCGTAAATATGAGCTAAAGCAGGCTGAAAGCTGTAGGAGTGAATGAGGACTTGAAGGTGCCTTCCCACCAGCTCTGGTCACCCACTGATGATGGGAATCTGGAAGCCATGGGGAGGATTTCCTACAACACAAAGCCTGCACTAATTCCAGCACCAATTCTCCATGGTACCTTGGCCCAGCTTGGCACCACACCCACACAGCTCTGTGTAGGGACGGTCTCCTTCTGGTCTATACCTTACAGCCATCCAGGAGCAAGTGACTGGCCAGGGCACGTGCCTCCCAGCAGTGATTCAGAATAGCATGCTGGAGAGACGTGGTGTATAGATGAAATAAACAGTTACTGGAACCCACTGGTCTTTCTTAAATGAGTGTCATTTATTTTATGCTTTTCTTTTTGTTTTGTTTTGTTTTGTTTTTGTTTTGTGATCTCCAAAGTCATGATCTTGGGTCCGAACGAAGGTAAGAAGAGGTTAATTCTATAGTTATACACTTTTTCAGACTCTTTCAGACTCTCTCTTTTTCCCATAGGTTTCCCCTCAAACCTATGTTTCTGGTCCAGGAATTCGTTTTGCGATTGTAAAATATGTATAATACAAAACTTAACCGTTTCCACTTTTCTTCAGTGCACAGTGAGGAGCATTAAGTATATCACGGTTCCGCAGCCATCACTTCCGTCTCCAGAACTTCTGCATCTTGCAAAACTAAATCGCTGTCCCCATGAAACCCCGACCCTGTCCCCTCCCGCAGCCCCTGGCACTCACCCTTCTATTCTCTCTCTGTGAGTTCCACCATCATTTGACTAGTAATCAGAACCATGTGATATTTTTTCCTTTGCCTCAGCTGCTTAAAGGAGAAAAATGAGTTAGGGCCGCAGTCAGAGAGGCCTTAGCGGTCCCCTGGGAGAAGGGCCCTCCGGAAACGGGTCCGGGAAACCGCTTCCGGGCACCACCCACCTGAGGCGTGACACGGGGCTGAGTCCGAGCAAAAGGAGATCGGGCGGCACGTCTCCCGCATGTGAGGATCCTGGGCTTGGGTGGAGCACACAGAGCGACGATTCAGGCCAGGGGCACTGTGAGGAGTGGAAGATGCATGAAATGCAAAAATAAAAATAAAACTGAGACATTGATCTGCTCATAGTCAAGTGGAGAACAGAACAGAATAGAAACATCAGCCGAAATCCAACGGTCAGACCTGCAAAGTTTGCTCTTCTCTCCGGACAGTGACTGGTGGCACTGCTGAGAGGACACGGGGCTTTGATGTCCCTTTGGTGTCATTTATTCTAGCAGTTCAGCGTTTTGGCACCAGAATGTCACACCTGATTTTCCGGTTTGACTCACACACCCCAGACCGTTCTCTACCACAATTTTATCTTTTTCTCTTTTGAAATATTTACGGTGTGTCGGCTGTATGAAAACACCATCAAAACGTGGGTTAACATGCGTTGGCCTTTCCCCTCAAGGAATGATGGCCCAGGAGGCAGTCATCATGGAAAGAAAACTGAACCAAGGGCTCGCGGAGCACATGTTGAGTTGGGACCCAGGCGATCGCCTGTTTGCCTTAGCTCCCCGAGCTGGGCGAGCGTGTGGGAGGCACTCCCCCCACCCAGCCATGAGCTATTTGATGATTTCAGCTGGAATCAGAGTGTGGGTCCGATAAGGGGAGAGGGGACTAAATCATATCCCACTCCTACAGGCACTGTGCCGTGTTTCCAGAGTCGGGAGGGAGGCGTGTCCCACCCAACCGCTGGGCCAGGGCTGAGCATGTGGCAAGAGGTTCCCAGCGCCCGCGGTGTCTGGCCCAGAGGGTGCCTTGAAAGTGGTTTGTTAGTGGATCGAATTGGATGAGCAAACCCAGGACAGTTTGTTCATAGAATCAGGTACTTTGCACGGGCTGGGGGATTGTGTGTGCGTGCGTGTGTGCTCAAGCTCACGTGAGAGCTGCTGATGTGGATCTAGTTGATGTGACTCTACTCCGTAGAATAAACCAAGCGTCACAGTATTGTCTGGGGGGGAACTGTCCTTCGTAGTTCCACGGTGTCGGAAGGACGGAGGAGAGCCTGTTTGTGCGAACCTGGCTGATCGTCGTACCTTTCCTGTTAACAGGCAGCAGAGCACGCGTGCGAATCGCAGCTGCCGCCTGGACTGAGGCAAATGTGAACAAAACTGGGGAAAAGGAAAGCGAGGGAACTTGGGCATTAAAAAAAAAAAATCCATTCCCTAATAGAGTAAACACATATTCCCCTGCAAGTTACAGTTTCCAACATCATTTACCCTGTCTGTGCCTGCACTACTCAGAAGGCAGCTCTGAGACGCAGTGATGACTTCATCAGCTTGACCGGTGGCTTAACCTGAGCCGGACGTCCCCAGCCCGCTAACAGGACAGACTCGCCGCTGACCAAAGCCGCTGGAACCAACGCCCGCCCACTCACAAAGACAATATCTCACCCCGGGAGACCAGAAACACCCTGCGTCAATTTTGTGGATAACAAAATAACACCATCTAACGATGAGCTGAGCCTTATGTGTGTGTTTGTAAAATTGCAGTGCAGATCAGTTGGTCCTTTTTTGAAAGACTTGATTTGTTGCTTTCTTAAGTTACTGTCTTTGTGGGCGGCACACGTGGACTCTAATTGTCAGGTTTGCAGTCCTGACGATTCAGGTTTATTTACCCTCTTGTCTCAAATACTTTAGAAAGAAACTTACATCCGTGACACTAAGTCAAGATTTTTAATTTTAAAAAATTTGGGTAAATACTGAAATTTGCCTTATTTTTTAGCGATACCACCTGGGCTGTGCTCGATTGGGGAGTAAATGGGGTTCATATGTTGAGGTGACGTCACTTGCCATGGGGTGATTAGTAAAGCACCCCTCACACTTACAAGTGTTTCAGGTAGACGGTGATGACACAGTTTTATTAGGAACGTGTGAGACTATAGCAATCCTTGAAGTTCAGGGTAGTTTTCTCAGGTTGCGTGGGCGAAGCATTCCTTGGAGCTCCTGTGACTCTTCATAGGAAGACGTCCATTACCCAGATGCTGGATATTTTCTGCGAATCGTGTTGGTAGAGCTTAGTACTTAGCATTACTCACTACTGACCCGGACGTGGTCCTGATGTCCTGTAAGCGAGATGTTGTCCACATCCCCATTGTTGACAACTGGGAATATTGAGAGGAAAGTCGAGTAGCCTGAGTTCACCCAGTAGGAAAGTGGGGATCTCTGACTACACTTCAGGTTAATGACCTGCCGTGAGGGGGGTCCTCGCTTCACCGTGAAACTGTCATCACGAGATTCGTATGACGGCATGTGGCCGGCGCTCCCTCCGGCTTGCAGTCCCACTGGTTCTGGCCATCTGATTGACCAGACCCTCTCACTGGGAGAAGCAGCCTGGCCAGTGGGAGCGTGATGGGGCGCTGTTCTCCTTGGCAGGGACAAGCCCCACCACCATCACCCCGGGCTTCACGTCCTACCCAAGGAGGTGGACCCAGGCAGTCCTGTGCCTCAGGGAGGGATCTGCTTTGGACCCCTCATGGTTGTCACTCATGCCAGATCTTCTCTGAAAACGACAGCCCACTGGCGTCCACGGTAAAATCAGGCCCTTGGAGGCCTGACCGACGTGAAAGAGCCCGAATGAAGGAGTGAAGGAGTCCTTCCCAGCGCTCCTGCCTACTTTTCCTGGCAGAGTGGAGAGCC
This sequence comes from Mellivora capensis, assembly GCA_004024625.1. Lineage (NCBI taxonomy): Eukaryota > Metazoa > Chordata > Mammalia > Carnivora > Mustelidae > Mellivora > Mellivora capensis. The sequence goes on from PISX010038039.1 coordinate 6,980, forward strand.
CCTCTGATCACTGCACCCCAACAAATAGAACCGCTTCCTGTCGTGATTTCCTCCCTTCCGTGTTGTGTCAGCCTGCGTGCTGTCTGTGTTTGGGGGTTTTCCCTTGCTGTTACGTCAGAGAGGGGAGAGCTGTGCAGAGTCGAGCTTTTCACAGACCGCACTCAAAATTCTAGAACATGGTCATAACGTTTCTTTCCTTCACAAATAAAATCAGAGGCGCGTGTGCGGTACGAAGCCACACCCGTCCCCGCGACAGAGCCCCGAGTGCTGCCGGCCGGAGCCCTGCTCTTCTGTGTTTGCCAACTTGTGGCTGGTCCCACTTGACCAGCACGGTGTCCCTTCTGGGGCAGTGAAGATGAGGGGCTTTATTATGGAAAGGGAAAGGCTGAGAGAGAACGTGACGTGACTCGGCGGAGCCGTGCGACGGGGTCAAACATGACTCCCGACTCCGAATGCAGATCAGGCTGTGATTGTTAGTCTCTCTCTTCAGATAGAGCCATCTCTGAGCAAGAGGAAAATGACACTAACACTGGCTTAACGGGATAGAAATCTACTTGTCCAACTTGTTTCTCCTTCACATGGGGGTCAGGACGTAGGACCTCTGCTCTAATTTGCTTTTCTTTTTCATCTTCAGGCGTATGCAAGGGTCCAGTGTGGCTGCTATAGCTCCAGCCATCATAAAGCATCCCTGCTAGCAGGTATGAAAAAGGAGAGGAGGACAGCATGTTCTGGTCCTGTGAGGACAGGGTTTCCCAAATTTCACTGCCATCTCTGGCATATCCACTCCATGGTAGAGCCTGAAAGAGAAGCCAGGTTCCCAGACTCCCAGACTGCACTTTTCCCAAAGGTCTGTAGACCACCACTGGCACTTTTCATTCAAGTTTTTCTTGAAGGAACATCCCTGTCAAATTTCTCTTGCTCTGCCCACTCATGTGTCTTTGTCAGCAGAAGGTGATTTTTCTCATGGAAGCATAAATAAAGTAAGGTGGTCACTTCAGCTAGATCGTTTGCTAATTTGTACCGGCATGATCATTAGAGGGAATAATATTGACATACGAACTGAGTCTACTTCCCACCGTAGTCTTCTGTCCTCGCACAGTGCCTGCCGACAATCAGGTCATTCAAAAAGTCTGTTTTCTGTATTTGTACCGGAAAACGGTGACTTCGTAGACCCCCTTCCCCCTCCGCCCCCGTGGATGACGTGTGTCCCTAGTTCAGCATTGACTCAGCTCTTAGTGTTTTGATTAAAATCAAAGCCCAACGATCACGTGATACGGCCTTGTGGCAAGTTACTGATTTACTAAGCTCCGGTATTGGAAGACACAAGTAACATCTGTCACTGACCCGATGAATTACAGAATCCGCTAATGGTTCAGAAATTTTGAGGAAGAACTGATTTTGATAAAATTTGGTGGCCTAAAAAACAGCACGTTTAACCTCATGTGGCTTCATTTCTAGACACACTGGTAGCCAACATCACCTTTTACACAGTTGAGTGATTTTTTTCATAGCTTACCTGTGGAATTTTGCCCGTATCTTGCACATGCTGAACTTTAATTGAAGAAGAATTTTTTAAAAGTAGAAATCAAGAGACTCATGATTTTAATTTAGTGTAAAATAGACACATGCCAGAGATTTTATTTATTTCAGGAAGTGAGAGAACTAGGAAGAGATGAAGAGGAAAATTAAAGACAACATATATGTAGGCAATCAGAAATCCTGGAGTGAATTTGGTGCAAAATTGGCTTTTTCTGTGGAGATGGAGTGGGCAGAGGGACCCAAGTGCATCTCCGACGAGCAGGAATTATTTGCAGCTGTCTGGCAAGAATCCTTTGCGTGGCTATCAGTTCTCTCCAACTTATAGTCTGAAAATAGCTCAAAAACAGTGATAGGAGTAGACATCTAAAGAGGCAAAGAGCCCGGGGGGAGCCCTACACGATATATAATATTCTACCTGAGGATACTCAGTGGTCTTTTTGGCCATTTCAGTCTTTTAAGATTTTTTGACCCTTTTGATAATACTTGTGATTGATTTGCTCTAAGAGAATTTGACTAAATAAAAGAACCATCATGATATAATCACTTTACAGCCCTTCAAGGAGTCTTGTATTTTTATAAAACAAATCATAAATATCCTTAAAAAGGTGTCATTGGCACAGGACTTCGTAGCTGACCTTTCCTTGTACCATACCCACCTTAATCTTTTTGTCTTGTAAAGCCTCGTTACCTGTATATTTCCTTTTATGGTAGATTCAGGTGAAAAAAATTGCACAAAAAAAAAAAAGCCAAATTCTACAGATAAGTTGTTTCTCCCCTTATCCACATAAGCCTAGGGTTGTCAGTGTTAAATGTGGAAAGAAGTGCTTTGTTTCTGAGCAGGGTTTCAGTGTACTAAGCTGTTTAAAAGTCCAAACATGACTCCGTGGAAGCCCATAAAAATTGTTCCCCATAAGAGGAATGGAAATTTAAAGGATTTTAAAAGCTATCTGGGCAGTCCATTAATCAAAGACAAAATTGGACAATCTCAGATCTTATCATGAAAACTAGTGAAATTCAAATCCCCTAAACATCGTCTTTGAATTACAGCTACTTTTCCAAGTCATTTGCAGGCTGGGATCAGTACGTGTTGGGAGCTTCTCGTCTGTGTGATTACCCAAGTTGTAAGAGCAGAGATTGTAGTGTCATTTGTGATCATGATTCGAAGCCCACAAATTTATAACCTGCCGTCTTCCACCTGTCCCCCCACTCCCACTGCAGCCTCGGACAGCCCTGCTCACGATCTTTGTGACATAAGCCAGAAAAAAAAAAAAAGTATAGAACCTTAGTTTTTTAATTTTTTAGAACGCTTTGGCTCCTTTGGCCTGAAACCCACATGTTAACTTATGTGGTTGCAAAGCCTACAGGCATCTGCCCGGGGTCACCAGCATCTCCGCATCTTGACCCATGTGTTGTGAGGGGCTGCGCGAGGGCCTTCCGCGTGGGAGTCCACCCCACGTTGTTGTATGCCCCTCGGAATTAGGGGTTGTACCATTGTATTTTCTGCTTCCTTTTTGTGAAAAATTTTAAACTTACAGAAAAGTAGAAAGGAGAGTTCAGTGAGTGCCCATATAAGCACCAGTCATCTTAACCCTTTTGCCATTTGGGTGCCTGCTATCAATTTTCTAGCTGAAAATATTGACACATAAATTGTATAATTTTCTTTCTTCCCCAGGTACTACACGTGTATCTCCAAAAGTAGACCCTCAACAACCTTATCTTCTCCAACAAACATGGCTATAATTTTCTAATTTTAAAATTTTCTAATTTTCATTCATCATTTTATTAATTTGAGCTTTCTCTCTTTTCTTTTGGATTAGTGTGGCCAATGGTTTATCGATCTTATTGATCCTTTCAAAAAACCAGCTTCTAGTTTCATTGATACGTTCTACTATATCTCTAGTTTCTACCTCATTCATCTCTGCTCTAACCTTGATTATTTCCCTTCTTGTGTGTGGAGTTGGTTTAATTTGTTGTT
>PISX010038040.1:0-10529 GCA_004024625.1 Mellivora capensis
TGGTGGGAATGCAAGTTGGTGCAGCCACTCTGGAGAACAGTGTGGAGGTTCCTCAAGAAGTTAAAAATAGAGCTTCCCTATGACCCTGCAATTGCGCTACTGGGTATTTACCCCAAGGATACAGATGTGGTGAAAAGAAGGGCCATCTGTACCCCAATGTTTATAGCAGCAATGGCCACGGTCGCCAAACTGTGGAAAGTTCCAAGATGCCCTTCAATGGACGAATGGATCAGGAAGATGTGGTCCATATACACTATGGCGTATTATGCTTCCATCAGAAAGGATGAATATGCAACTTTTGTATCAACATGGATGGGACTGGAAGAGATTATGCTGAGTGAAATAAGTCAAGCAGAGAGAGTCAATTATCATATGGTTTCACTTATTTGCAGAGCATAACAAATAACACGGACGACATGGGGAGATGGAGAGGTGAAGGGAGTTGTTGGAAATTGGAGAGGGAAATGAACCATGAGAGACTATGGACTCTGGAAAACAACCTGAGGGTTTTGAAAGGGTGGGGGGGTGGGAGATTGGGGGAGCCTGGTGGTGGGTATTATGGAGGGCACGCATTGCCTGGAGCACTGGGTGTGGTGCAAAAACTATGATTCTGTTACGATGAAAAGAAATTAAAAAAAAAAGAAATGTTTGTTGGTTGACTGACTGATGGATTACCTCTTCCAGCAATGCTTCCAGCATTGGATTCCCAATGCAGCTTCAAGATGGCCTCTTCTTCCTATAATTGTATTTGCAACAATTTCAGCATGCATTTTCTTATGAACGAATTAGAAATGAACTGACCCTTTTGATTTTTTACTCTCCCAATCCATTCCTTCTAACAGAACCAAAAATCACTTGTGGTTTACTTTAAGGGGATTTTTGTCCTCTAGATAAAAGCAGTGTGAGTGGATATTACGGAGCCCATCTTCAAATGAGGAGTATATAGTGGCATGATCGTGCCTGAGTAAGTACAAGGCAATGGTGGGATTTAGTTTTCTTCATAATACTCTCTCCCCTTTTCTCCCATCTACCCACCACTACCATTCCCACCTCCTCTAGATACTCAGGGTCCCTACCCTGACTGTTAGCTGTTTGGTACTCATATGGTGGTTGGATTTGCTATCACCTATCCCGTTTTCTTTTCTACCAAACTCTTGAGTTCCTTGAAACCAATAGCCGCATCTAAGATTCCCTCACAGTTAATGTCTGACAGGTAGTCACCTGAAAGCAACCTCTTCTTTTGTTAGCTAGATAGATACTGTGTCTCCTTTTTTAGGCACTTTTAGTTGAAGTGACTTCGGGAGGGCCCCAGGGAATGGTGAGCATGGTGGGGATGTCCTGTAGGCCAGCAGGAGGATGGAGATGCGTTTGGGCATTTTCCAGTATCTACAGTGGTTCAGTGAGAGTAGTACTTTAGTGTTGGGGGTAAGATTCATTTTACCAGGACTTGCAGTTACTTCAACATCAACGTTTACCTGCATTCCCCCTTCTAAGGCTGCCCCCTTTCGGTGCTCCTAAAGGTTTTCCCTTTTCTTTCATCTGGCAGGTATTCTGCATTTGCTTTTGTAAAGCTGTTTCTCTTGCAGTCCTACTGTAACCAGATTAGGCAGTAGTGTTTTAATGATAGGAGCTGAGACAGGGTTTGCTTGCAGACTTAATGTTTCACATGAAAGGCTTTGTTACCCCCTGTGGACTGCCCTTCACTGGGTTTCAGGCATAATACTTGTTTGCCTTTATATCTGTGATAAAACTAAGACCTTCCTGCATAACCAGTGCTGAGCAAAATGTCTTGAAACAAAGGGAAGTGCAGAGTTTAAATGCACAGGAGGGGATTACCTTGCCTGAATTTCCATAGCTATGGAATAAATATTTTAACATGTTAATTATCTGCTGCTAATAAAAATACCTTTGAACTTCCAGTCAATTTGATGGGCACAGAATTATATCCACTGGGAATGGGAAGCAATTAGTATCTGTAAAGATTGTGAGTCATGCTGTATCTTCCTCTAAGTGCTTGCATGGTCAGTAGCCATCCATATTCTAGGGGATGTTTGTGTCAATTTCATCTTGGTCTGCAGGTGAGGGCTGCCTCAGCAGAGCCCCCAGGGCTCTGAGGAGGCAGCAGGCATTCCTCAGGCTGTTACCCGACTATGGCCTTGGTTTCTGATTCATTCATTGCTTCTCACCAGGCAGAAAAATTCCCACTTAGTAGGACAGTTTGGCTCTTTTCATGAACTATGTAACATTTTTAATCTTTTTTTTTCCTATTGCAGACTGAAAACTATTCCTTTGATTCCAACTACGTGAACAGCCGAGCCCATTTAATTAAAAGGTATGTTGGTTTGCTTGCCTGTTTCTACAATCAAGCTTCATTTAATATAAAAATCAGATCAGATTAAACCTTTTAAATCATGCCTTTTTAAAAAGATTTTTAAAAATTTATTTGAGAGAGAGAGAAAGAGAGACAGAGAGAGATTCTCAGGCAGACTTCCTGCTGAACAGGGTGGCTGACTTTGGGGCTGGATCTTATGACCCTGAGACCATGAGTAGAGCCAAAATTAAGGAGTTGGGTGCTTAACCGGCTGAGCCACCCAGGTGCCCCATGATGCCTTTGTTTTGGGATTTTACAACGAATGCCTATCTGCTTATTGTAAGAGATTTGAAAAATTGAGAAAGACATTTAAAAAAATCACTGATAATTCACTATGCCAAAAATAATCACTGCTGGCATTTTGCCATATTCCTTTACATCAAAAGGTATGCATAAACACAAACTAAAAAAAACTGGGGTCGTATTAAAATATGGTTTTATATGATGATTTTGAAGTCTAATATTAGAAAACAGATACTTTCAAAATCATGTTGATATAAAAATTCTTGTTGCTCTGTACTTAAATGAAGAGAAGCCTTAAAGCAGTTTCTCCTGTGGAACTTTCAGTGAATTTCAAGATTGCGGTTATTCCATCAACACTGGAATCATCTTAAAGCTATGTTAATGGCAGATTAACTAATTTCTTATCTTTTAAGAATTTTGTACACGAGGAAAAGAATCTTTGCATGAATTCCATATTTCTTAAAATATTTGGAAGTGTTTCAAATACAGCATTCAAAATTAAGATACGAGTGATTGGTTGGTCATAACTCAGTTATCCATGGAGCTGCAGAGCACGGAGCTGAAAACTGCCAAGGAAGTTTCCATGTGGTGGGGCACCAAGGTTCAGGGAGCCCAATAAGGTGGGAGAACTAAACAAAATGGAGATTTTATTGTGCTGAAAAACCAGGACTGACTATTCCGTTGATGCCTTTATTATTGCTTCATGCAGATATTCTCTTGAATGTTCCAGGGGTTATTTGCAGCTAAAATTAAACTCTGAGCATGTTTGTTAAAATAATATAAATAAAATAGAGAGGCAAGCAGGGTATGTTAGAGCTACAGTAGAGAAGATGTGAAAATGATATTATTTTGCTGGCTCTGATCCCATAAATTTATATCGCCAGATGAGTAGGATTTGAAGAATAAACTGCCTTGTTGAACAAGCCACTTTAATTAATATTTAATTTAATTCATGATGTGCAGTAACCCCTGAAAACATGCTAGGTTTATCTATATTGGTCTGGAATTGCTTGTGACCTTAAGTGATGATCGTTAATTATGGTTAATTAAAATGAATAGCCCAGCATTACCTGTCATAGCACAGTTTGGAATTTTTTCTGAGGATTTGGGAGGACTCCACTTTGAATATTTCCTTAGCTCACAGGATAAATGCAAAGGTAAGGAATTCAAAATTGTCTGACTGATTTGTTTTCATAGGAAAATGGCCCCTCTTTATATGCACTGGTTAGAGTAACTTCGCAGCAGGAATCTGCTTTATTTTCTGCTTTAAGACTGTTACTCCAAACCTTTTGGGAAGAATTCTGATCAAAACAGTGACTTGATTTATCCTTTTTTTTTTTTTAAATTTATTTATTTGAGAGAGAGAGAGAGCACGAGAGGGGGCAGGGTCAGAGGGAGAAACAGGCTCCCTGCTGAGCGGGGAGTCTGATTGGGATTTGATCCTGGGACTCCAGGATCATGACCTGAACTGAAGGCAGTCGTTAACCAACTGAGCCACCCAGGCAGCCTGACTTGACTTATCTTCACAGGCCCCTTGGGCTAGCTCTGGGTACTTGGGGATCCTATGACCAGGTTAACTGATAACATGAGCTTTATTTTCATAGCATGGCAGAAATCCTTCTCCGGGGGACCCTTCCTATCTTTGGTCAGGCCCGAATATACAATGCACAGGCAGACTGATGAGATGGAAACTTAATGTTCAAACATTTCATTTTGGGGATATGTGTATTTCTATGGCAGCTTTGGGACTCAGGAGAAACCTCTGATTTTGATTAATTACCTTATATGTTTTTGTTTACACACAAAATGCACAACCTGGACTTAATAGGCTTTTAGTGAAAAAGTCTCCTGATGTTGCCTGAAACCAAAAATCGTGACTTTTTACCAGGGGCCACTTTGATGAAGAGGAAACATCTGAAAGATCAGGGACACATGCATTTGGGCCAGGTTCTGTTTTTGGAACCTTGAGGGCTTTGGAAAACCACAAAGGCCTTGGAATTTATGGGATCCATTGAGTTTAGACAAAGCACAATACCTGGAAAGATACAGGAAGTCTTGTGTGCTATGCTTTTCTGCGGACTAAGGATTTTAAAATGTAAACTGTGTGGAAAATGTTAAGAGAGAGTGGTAACACCAGTGATGTTTGAAAGGGGTTTCACTGTATGTGGTTTCTTGAGGATCCATTTACACGCATGGAAAAATCTCCCAGCCAGGAAATTCTGGATCTTGTTATCAGTCTTAATTTTACTATCAAGTCCTGTCACTTTTTTTAAAAAGATCTTATTTATTTATCTGAGAGAGAGAGAGAGAGAGAGGGAGTAGGAACATAAGCAGGGGGAATGGCAGAGGGAGAAGTAGATTCCCTGCTAAGCAGGGAGCAGGAAGGGAAGAAGTGGGGCTGGATCTCAGGACCCCAAGTTCATGACCTGAGCCAAAGGCAGGTGCGTAACCGACTGAGCCACCAGCCCTCAAGTCCTGTTTCTTTGAATCCAATTTCGGTAGAGTTTTGAGAACTTCTTTTCCTATCCATTTTTTCTTTTCCTCTCTTCACTTCCAACTTATCCACGGATGCTTCTTGGACCCTTCTTTTTGGCATTCTCCAGCAGTTGTTACCTGTCTTGTCCAGACAGTTTATACCCAGGCTTCTTTTTCTCTCGCTCGGGTAAGCCAACAGAAAGACAGAGAGCAAGGGGGTTTCCCTAAGCACAAGTCAAAGTTGAGAAGGATAAAGTGTGGATCTTGAAGGGAAAGGGAAGATAGATGGCACATCATCTTTGCACCACGGAATCTGGTGTTATATTTCTGTATTTTTGTTTGTTTGTTTTCAGAACATCACCTGCAACCTGCAGGTGTACCCAAGGTTTATGTCAGGGTTCCAGATTAACAAACCGAGATGGTTTTCTGGATGTGCTTCCTTCCTGCTCTGTTTGTTTTCTTGGTATCTTCTCAGCAAGGAAAACTGGCAGTTGCACTTTGCTCCTGCTGCAACACTCTCTTTCCTCATGCTTGGTTTCTGTGCTGCTGTTTGATATCTACACCTGCAGTGCTTCTGGAGCAATGACAAGCAGGGCATGAGGCTGGAGCACAAAGAAAATAAAGCAGGAAGTGAACAATATAGCATAGCAGTGTGGTAAGGAAAATGAACCTCGACTCCTAAAGCATACAGATTGCTTTCCTTTTCCACCCAAATTGTTCTGGGGGTTTTGCCGCACCTGGTATCACGCCTTGTCTATAACAAGGGCTGGTACGTGTTTCTTGAATGAATGGATGAACGAAGTTGAAGAAAATCTCAGCATTTTTCCAACAAGAGCGAGCACTAAAGTTCCCTGTGAACAGCAATTTCTGGGGCTCCTGGGTGGCTCTGGCATTAAGCATCTGCCTTTGGCTCAGGTCATGACCCCAGGTTCTGGGATCCAGCCCCACACTGGGCTCCCCGCTCAGCTGAAAGCCTGCTTCTCTCTCTCCCACTCCCCTTGCTTGTGTTCCCTCTCTCACTATCTCTCTCTCTCTCTGTCAAATAAATAAATAAAATCTTTAAAAAAAAACCCAGCAATTTCTGACCTTTGATGTGCATTAGAATCACCTGGGAAGCTTGTTAAACGCAGTCTTTAGCTCCATCCCTAGAGAATCTCCAGTTTTCATAGGTTCCCAAGGCGATTGTGATGCAGGGAGGAGATCCAGGAACCACTGAAGAATCATCCTTATATTCTCTAAATATAGTTACAATACTCTTTACTTTTACTTCCTTCTCATTATTACTCTTAGATGGCATTCCTTGGGTATGTGGTGTCATCTACTAGGAAGATATGACCTGTTTCCTTTCAGATTATTCTAGCTTTTGGAAAGATTTCCAATATTTTAAAGGATAAATATGGGTCAGAATTTGAATAAGGTTTATTCATGAAGCATTTTGTAATTAACTCTTATGTTTAGAGTCTTGCTCTGGGTGTTTTCAAACAGATCTATCCCTTTGTTGGCCACCAGCATGGTCATAGAAACATTTGCATTTACAATACCATTGCAAATGGGTACCCCTAATTTATTGTCCCAGAAAAGTTGGTTTACAAGTTTTTCATCTCCCAAGAGGTACACAGGTAATAAAACAAGTGAAATCAGCATTTTTTATGCCTAGGATAAATTGTTATTTGTTTTGGGTGAGTAGCCATTTACCAGGCTGTTTCACAATTTGGAACATCTTGCTCACTGGGTCTTAAACTTTACCCAAATCCATTCATTAAGTCACTAAATGTCCTTAAAAGACTAGAGTAAGTGATACTTAGTTCATCACATGGACAAACTGATCTTTAAGTGGGTTAACTATTCCAGGGTTTGGGGGAGGGGATTTAGAGCTCTTACTTTTTTTTTTTTCCCAGAGAATACATAGCTATCACTTTTGGAGTCTTTTAAAAATTTTTTTACTAAGTTTTAAATTTTAATTCCAGTATAATTAACATACAGTGTTATATTAGTTTCAAGTGTACAATAAAGCGATTCAGCAAGACTATACACTACTCAGTGCTCATCGTTAAGTGTACTCTTAATCCCCTTCACCTATTTCACCCATCCCCCCCCACCTCCCTTCTGGTAACTAACTGTCAGATTGTTCTCTGTAGCTAAGTCTTCTTCTTGGGTCGTCTCTCTCTCTCTCTCTTTCTTTGTTTTGTTTTTTTAAATTCCACATGTGAGTGAAATTGTATGGTGTTCATCTTTCTCTGACTGACCTGTTTCGCTTAGCATTATACTCTCTAGCTCCATCCATGGTGTTGAAGGTGGCAAGATTTCATTGTTTTCGTGGCTGAATAATGCTCCCTCATATATAAACCACCTCTTCTTTTTTTCCATTTTATTTTATTTTATTTCTTTTTAGTGTTCCAAAATTCATTGTTTATGCTCCACACTATACCACCTCTTTTTTATCCATTCAACTACTGATGGATGGTTAGGCTGCTTCCAGAATTTGGCTATAATAAATAATGCTGCAATAAACATAGGGGTACGTATAGCCTTTCAAATTAGTGTTTTTGTATTTGGGGGGTAAATACGCAGGAATGGGATTACTGGATGGTAGGTTAGTTGTATTTTTAATTTTTTAAGGAAACTCCGTATTATATTCCACAGTGGCTGCACCAGTTTGCATTCCTACCAGCAGTGCATGAGGGTTCCTTTTTCTCCACATCCTAAGCAACACTTGTTATTTCTTGTGTTGTTGATTTTAGCCAAGAATACCTGACTTTTTACACTCACACTACCAGTTCCAAGTAGCCAGTCCTTCACTATTTTATTATGTCTCTCATTTCTACCTAAAAAACAAAATCTCTGAGATAGTTTGTAATATACGGATGCATATAAAATGGATGATCAAACTTTACAAAAGCAGATCTAAACCAATTGGGTGAACATAAATAGTGATCCTTGACATTCAAATCACAGCAATTAATATTATATTTATTGTGAGGCTTTTGAGAAGCCAAGACAAAGTGGTAAGTACACCAGGGTATGTAGTTCTCATTTTTCAATAATGGAAGGATACACATTTGACAGAATTTATTTTCCTGTTCCTGAAATCTAGGAGCAATTAACATAGTGAACAGTGTCTGACTATAGTTTATGGAAGATAGAGAAACATTATTTAAATACAGATTTCCTGTATCAATCCTAGAAAAACACCACAGACATAATATTTAATTATAACTCAATGAAGACATTACCATATGATGTAATGATCATATTAAACAATAACCATTTTTTGAGCTTTTGTATTTACCCAGTACTTCATATGGGGTATCTCACTGAGTCCTCAAGGCCTTGTGAAGAAGGTTTTAGCAAATGCATTTTACAGACAAGGAAACCGAACTCAAAGACATTAGTTATCAGGCCCAAGGTCCAATCGATGAGGTGGCACAGTATGGACTGTCACTTGTTCTGATGACAGCACGCTTTCCACCATAATCTGGAAATCCAGCATGCCGCAGGAATAGAGTTTTAAAGAACCTAAAGCAGTGGTTTTCAACTGAGGATGATTTGGCAATATATGGAGACCTTTTTGGTTATAAATTCTGGGAGAAGCACTACTAGCATCTAATGGATAGACGCCAGGGATGCTGCTGTACATTCTACAATATGCAGGTTGGTCTCTGACAACAAGAAATTATGCAGCCCAAAATGTCAATAGTGCCAAGATTGGGAAACCTTGGTCTAAGGGATGGCAAATTGCATTGTCCTTATATTCCTCTTCAAAATATGTCTCAAGCCTATTTTGGCAACTGCTGAAATGCACTCAATTCAGGGTTGACATCTCTGGCTTAGAGCAACAATTTTGTGTTGTAGATTGAAGAAATTTTCATGTGCTCCAGGTACCAGAAATGCAGGTCAAAAAATTAATTTTGTTTTCAAAGTATACAAACGAGGTAGGTCATTTCCTTTCTTCTGAAATGCAGGAGTCCATGTGGGCAGGACCAAATATTATTTTTTCTAAACGACAAACCTTGAATCTGTTCAAGCTCTGGCACTAGTATTTAGAGGACACCACCACATCTGTGCCGTAAAGCTAGAAAAGGCTACACACTGTAAAGCCTGTATTTCCAATTGGTCTTCATGAACATAAAAGAATTTTAAGATGATTGGCTTTTTAATAAAACTGGTGGGCTGAGGAGCTGCATGACATAATTTGGAGGAGCTGATTGAGTTGGCTTATTGAACGATTTTAGTTTTTTTTTCCATGACACAATTTTTAAACCACATTATTAAGGTACAGTTGACATAGAAAAGCTGCACATATTTAATGTACACAACTTACTAAGTTTGAGGATAACTGTACATACTAAAACTATCGTGAAACAATTGTGAAAGGATTGATTTCTGAATCTTGAGCTATCTCCTGTTTTTTTTTTTTCATTTTGACTTTCTTTTTTTTAAATTTCTTTTCAGTGACACAGAATTCATAGTTTTTGCACCACACCCAGTGCTCCATGCAATGCGTGCCCTCCATAATACCCACCACCTGGCTCCCCCAACCTCCCAACCCCTGCCCCTTCAAAACCCTCAGGTTGTTGTTCAGAGTCCATAGTCTCTCATGGTTCATCTCCCCCCCAATTTCCCTCAACTCCCTTCTCTCCATCTCCGCATGTCCTCCGTGTTATTTGTTATGCTCCGCAAATAAGTGAAACCATATGATAATTGATTCTCTCTGCTTGACTTATTTCACTCAGCATAATCTCTTCCAGTCCCGTCCATGTTGATACAAAAGTTGCGTATTCATCCTTTCTGATGGAAGCATAATACTCCATAGTGTATATGGACCACATCTTCCTGATCCATTCGTCCATGGAAGGGCATCTTGGTTCTTTCCACAGTTTGGCGACCGTGGCCATTGCTGCTATAAACATTGGGGTACAGATGGCCCTTCTTTTCACCACATCTGTATCTTTGGGGTAAATACCCAGTAGTGCAATTGCAGGGTCATAGGGAAGCTCTATTTTTAACTTCTTAAGGAATCTCAACACTGTTCTCCAAAGTGGCTGCACAGACTTGCATTCCCACCAACAGTGTAAGAGGGTTCCCCTTTCTCCACATCCTCTCCAACACACGTTGTTTCCTGTCTTGCTGATTTTGGCCATTCTAACTGGTGTGAGGTGGTATCTCAATGTGGTTTTAATTTGAATCTCCCTGATGGCTAGTGATGATGAACATTTTTTCATGTGTCTGATAGCCATTTTTTATGTCTTCATTGGAGAAGTGTCTGTTCATATCTTCTGCCCATTTTTTGATGTGATTATCTGTTTTGTGTGTGTTGAGTTTGAGAAGTTCTTTATAGGTCCTGGATATCAACCTTTTGTCTGTACTGTCATTTGCAAATATCTTCTCCCATTCCGTGGGTTGCCTCTTTGTTTTGTTGACTGTCTCCTTTGCTGTGCAG
>PISX010038041.1:0-10514 GCA_004024625.1 Mellivora capensis
GGGAGATGCTGGTACTCCTCGTCCTGGCTCTGGCTGGGTGACACATTCCTGGGAGTCGAGGAGAGAACCCTGTGGTAGCTTGCCAGCTTCTTCGGGAAGCCTCTGGACACTGCTGGGTTCTCCTCCCCTCTTAAACTGTTCTGCCTGCTCTAGTCCCAGGAGTTTTATAGGCCAGAATGGCAGTAATGTTGGCAAGCAGAGGGTGGGAAGAAGCTGCTTAGAGCAGGGGAGCAGGAACTACTCATAAAGTAATCCAAGCAAAGGGGAGAGTTTTCCAGCCAGGGTTGTGCCTAAGTGTCTCTGAGTCTGTGACATAATTCTATTCTTGGCAACGCCTTTTCACTTTTTCCCAGTCTCTGTTCTTGGGGCTCTCTTTCTCGGGGGTGGGAGATGGTTCAGGATTAAGCAAGCTGAGCCTAGAAGAATCTTCATGCACACCATGTGCATACGTGCATGCACAATCACACTCTCACACATATACTCAGTTCCTCTAAATTTAGGACTGCACGTACTTGTGTCACACTGACCCTACCCGTAGAGGTTTTTTTGTTTTGTTTTGTTCTGTTTTTTTTTTTCCTCCCATGTTTCTCAAACTTGCTAATGAACAATTTAAGTGTCTGAGGTGGTCAGTGGGTTTGCCTTCCCCCGATCCTTTGTTACTTCTCATCTAGGGAACCCTGTAGTACATTTTCTTGTGTCACCTTTCACCCTATCACCTTGTACAATTCCCTGTCTTTCTAGGTGTCCTAGTTTAGAATAAAAATCAGTTTCAGTCTTTCTCTCAAGATGTTTATAGTTTTTCAAATGACCCACTTTTTACATAAAGTGCTCATCTCTTTCAGAATTTCTGTCCTAGGAAATAGTAAGGAATAGACCACCTTCCCTTGTCCCTCCACTTGACACCTCCTTGGCTCACCATGCTTGCTTTCCAATTTCCCATGATTTATATGGGTGGCTTCTTTTTTAGTATTTTTTTTTTAAGTAAGCTGCACTCAACATAGGGCTCAAACTCACAACCCTGAGATCGAGAGTTGCATGCTCTACTGACTGAACCAACCAGGCATCCCCATTTAGGTGGTATGTATGTATGTATTTATTTAAATTAACTAATTAAAAAGATTTAACTTATTTATTTGACAGAGAGTGACATAGTGAGAGAGGGAACACAAGCAGGGGAAGTGGGTGAGGGAGAAGCAGGTTTCCCGCCAAGCAGGGAGCCTGATGCGGGCTCAATCCCAGGACCCTGGGATCATGACCTGAGCCGGAGGCAGACGCCTAATGACTGAGCTACATAGGTACCCCTATTTAGGGGTTTTTTAAATACAACATGCTTGTAGCCATTTCACTGAAAGGGTTGTAAGTCTGCTGCCTGGGTTAATATGAACATAGTGTTACATAAGCATTCTGCCAAACACATCTTAAAATTTTGATTAGGTTCCCTTTTGAGATATAATGGCCATCTTTTATAAATTATATTTTGTATTTGGTAAACTGGAAGGATTAACCATAAATCTCTTTATTAATGTAATTTATAATATTTTACAAGCCACCTTACTACATTGTTCTTAGATATAAAATGTCTCCTTGTTATATAGTCTTTGTCTTTTTACGTTCTTTTCCATTTCATGTGTCAAATAAGAGGAGGCTTTTAAGAAGATATGTAGGTTTAGGAAGCTGGAAAATTTGAGACAGCACCTGACCAGAGGAATAGCAGTGATTTATGATGTCTTTAAAATTGGCACGTAACCTTGCAGCATTAATAGACTAGGATAAAGTTCTGACTGGAAGAATATTGTGGAAAAGGATGATATATATAGCCATACACATTTGATTTATCTTACTCGGTTTAGTATTTCTGTAATGTCCACAAAGGCAAGACTAAAACCTCTCCTTATCCTTTTAAACTTATGTTTCAAGAATTGCTTTGAGATTTTTGACTCTTTTGGTCACATAGTTGCTTCGGTTAGCTTTCATTAGCAAAAGAACCAAAAGAATTTTGGTTACTGTGGGAAATCATTTGGTAGATTAACAAATATAAATCTGCTTTTCTTTTTTTGGATAAAATTATTTTTGTCCTATTATTTTGCTCACTAAGAAGAAGAAGAGTACAAAGGATGATTCACCTTTTATTTAGGACTTGCCACTGCTGACCCAGGGCAGCTAATTTAGAAGTGAATCATTTATAGAAAGTTCTACACAGTTCGAGCAGAGCTTTGTACAATATCCTCATGAAGGTCTAAATAGAGCATACAGTATCAGGTTTCTAAATATCTGTCTTGTTGCCAATTTTATCTTTTGCAAATGCTGGAACTTGTTTCTAGATGACTATAGCCATTGACAAGGTGAAGGTAGGGGCACTATATATATAAAATCAAGTATATTTTAAAAACAAATCTTAGAAATTTAGTACATATGTTATGCTGGGAAAATAATAAGTTTGAGATTTTAAATGGCTGTTTATAGTACAAAGAAACAAATGTAACTAGTTAGTTTCAAAATTATCTGGAAGAAATAATTTTAAACTTACAGTAAATCAAATCAAACAATGTGTTAGTATTTTGATATTTACTGATCATCTAATATTTGATTTTTTAAAAAAGATTTTATTTATTTATTTGACAGAGAGAGAGAGAGATCACAAGTAGACAGAACAGCAGGCAGAGAGAGAGGGGGAAGCGGGCTTCCCGCCGAGCAGAGAGCCTGATGCAGGGCTCGATCCCAGGACCCTGGGATCATGACCTGAGCCGAAGGCAGGGGCTTACCCCACTGAGCCACCCAGGTGCCCCTAATATTTGATTTTTAAAGTCCAATTACAAATAGCTCCTTTTTGCAATCTATTTTAACTCCTTTTAGGAAGTGGGTGGTTTATTAGATAAATGATATTATTTGGCTCTATATAGAACACAAAATATATAGTTTCTGCCTTTGTTTTAAATTCAAAGCTGAATTTATGTTTACATTAGTTACAGTATCATGGGTTAGAAAAAGCCCAGAAGTTTGAATTCTTGTTTTGTCATTCATTAGCTATGTGACCTTAGATAAATCACTTAATGGGTCTGCTCTGGTTTTCTCCTCTGCACAGGGTGTAGTGATACCTGCCCCCATGACCTGACTCACAAGGATTAGTTGAGCTCTAATGCCTTAGGAAGTGGTCAGTAACTTTGGTGTCTCTCTGTAGATATCAGATGTCAAGTGAGGTAACATTGCAGGGAAAATAACTCGGGGGCGCCTGGGTGGCTCAGTGGGTTATCCTCTGCCTTAGGCTCAGGTCGTAATCTCAGGGTCCTGGGATAGAGCCCCGCCTTGGGCTCTCTGCTCAGCAGAGAGTCCACTTCCCTTCCTCTCTCTCTGCCTGCCTCTATGCCTACTTGTGATCTATCAAATAAATAAATAAAATCTTAAAAAAAAAAAAAAGAAAATAACTCGGACATCCAGGGCTGGAATCTCATTTGTACCACATACTACTGATGTGACCCTATAAGGCTTTTCTTTATTTTATTTTATTTTTTTAAGATATAATTGGCAGATAATATTATTAGTTTCAGGTATATAATGATTCAATATTTATATATATGACAAAATGATCACCACAATATCTAGTTAATATCCATCAACACAAATAGTTATGATTTCTAGTGATGAGAACTTTTAAGATATCTTTTAGCAACTTCCAAATATACAATACTGTATTAGCTATAGTTGCTATACCGTATATCACATCTTGATGACTTGTTAATTTTAAACTGGAAGCTTGTAACTTTTGACCACCTTCACCTGTTTTGCCTTCCCTGTACCTACCCCTGCTGCTGGCAACCACTAGTCTGTTCTGTATCTTTGAAGTTTGTTTTTTTTTATATTCTATGTATATGTGAGATCATACAGTATTTGTCTTTCTTGGTCAGATTTATTTCACTTAGTGTAAAGCCCCCAAGGTCCATCCATATTGTTGCAAATGGTGCCATTTCTAAGCCTTTATTTTTTAGTCTCTGTGTGTGTGTATATATATATATATATGTGTGTGTGTGTGTGTGTGTATAAATAAATAAATTTTAAAAAAGATGGTGGTAATATAGTACCTCTCACCTAGAATTACCACAGGGAATAAAGGAAGTAATTTATGAAAGTGCCTGGTGCATGTAATGTTTCTTAGACCTTGAATTTTGATTTTATTTTTCCATTCTTCCAGAGCTATCTCCTCAGTTCCTTCACTTTCCGAGTGCTTTTCTGGAAGCAGAAGTCAGCATCCAATCTATACAGTTAAGAGGGATGAACAGGTGTCCCAGTTTATGACTATAATTGAAGAACTGAGTTTTAGAAGTTATTTGATACAGTACATTTACCACATATTTTGGGGGAACCATAAGACACTCAGAGCTTTTTGAAAGTTTTTTGGTTTTTAGTAGGCTCTGTGCATGCCTAATGTGGGGCTTGAACTCACAACCCTGAGATCAGGAGTCTCATGCTGTACTGACTGAGATAGCCAGGCACCCTGGAAGAGTAATGAGTAACAATTTTGTCACTGGCTTGGTTAGAGCTGACTCCCTTCTGTTCAAGCACTCAGGGTAATTGGGTAACCTTCTCCCCTCCTCTCCATAATTATTTTGTTTTTAGTTTGATCTTAATTCCTGCTATTTTAAGGACAATTAACTAGATGAAGGTATATATATATATATATATATATATATTTTTTTTTTACTGAGGAGAAAGTTGTTGAGACTTAGATAATGAGAACAGCCCAGAGAAAACCATAGTCATTAACACAGGAAACAATCCAAGTGGTGTTCTTATGGCAAAAGACAAGGTATTAACTCCTGATGAAAGTATGGTCAAGTTGGGGTGCCTGGCTGGCTCAGTCCATAGAGCATATGACCCTTAATCTCAGAGTCATGAGTTTGAGCCCCATATTGGGTGCAGAGATTACTTAAGAAAACTTTTAAATTTATGCTTTAATTATTAGATTTGTCATTATGTACTTTCTCTTTATTTTCTATAATATTGGTATTTCTATAATGTTTATTTTAGAAAGTATGTAAAAAAGCAGCAAGATTCTTGGGATAGATTGAGATGTAGGAAAGTACTTATATTAAAATATTAATACTGCTACTTTACATGACCTTTAAGAGGTTACAGTTCCAGTTACTTACATTTAAAATCAGATCCACAAGTAATGTAATGCCAGCTACACAAGCCCATAACTTCTTCCAGAGGTTTTTGGAACATTGGCCAGCTCAGTTCCTGTTTAAGGAAGGCATCAAACAAAGTTGGAAATGGGCTTCCTGGATTTAAAAAAAAAAAAAAAAGGTGGGGGGGCGGCATTTACTGTGTTTTTGGAGAGATCTGTGGTAACAGAATATCTTTTGAAACACCAATGACAGATGATTTATTTAACCTTACACAAAGCACATTGTAAAGTATATAATGGAGAGAAAAGACAATTTATATTAATGATTCTATATAGTTGTTCAGACTTATCATCCTAGCCATATTGAGTTTTAAGGGTGAATAATCATAACCACATGGTAAGAACTGGAAGTTAACAGTTCAGATATTATGCATGGTAAGAACACTGTCCATGAGTTACTTTTCAACAACAAAGTTGAAGGATAATGTAATTTATGGGAGAAAATGAAATCCATCCTGGTGATGACATTAAAAAGCATAATCTGATCTCCTCAGGAAAACTTTTGCAATATAAGCAGCTTGTAAGCATCAGTGTAAATATTACTGTTCAAGAAGCACTTATATTCTGGGAATAATAACCTTGAAAATAGCCTTTTAGTTTAAAAAGTACTTTATATATAGTGTCTTAATTGAGTTTTTTTTTTTTTTTTTATAACTGCATGATGTAGACCAAGCTTTAATGATGCCGTGATGTACCTGAGGACTATGGAGCTAAATAACTTAGCTCACTGAGTACAGAATTGAGACTAGATTCAAGTCTCTTATATTTTTTTTAAGCTTATTAAAAAAAATTACACACAATGTGTGGCTCAAACTCACGACCCTGAGATCAAGAGTTGCATGTTCGGGACGCCTGGGTGGCTCAGTTGCTTAAGCGGCTGCCTTCGGCTCAGGTCATGATCCCAGCATCCTGGGATCGAGTCCCACATTGGGCTCCTACCTCGGCAGGGAGCCTGCTTCTCCCTCTGCCTCTGCCTGCCACTCTGTCTGCCTGTGCTCGCTCGCTCGCTCGCTCTCTCTCTCTCCCTCTCTCTCTGACAAATAAATTTAAAAAAAAAAAAAAAGAGTTGCATGTTCTTCTGACAGAGCCAGACAGGCATCCCAAGTTGCTTACCCCTTAATCCATTGGTTGTTTTTTGTTTGTTTTTGTTTTGAGACACACACCAACACACATGCGCGCGCACATACACACACGTACACACACACATGATTATGGGTGGGGAGGGACAGAGGGAGAACTTTTTTTTTTTTTTTAAAGATTTTATTTGACAGCGCTAGAAAGGGAACACAAGTAGGGGGAGTGGTAGAGGGAGAAGCAGGCTTCCTGCTAAGCAGAGAGCCGGATGTGGGACTCAATCCCAGGACCCTAGGATCATGACCTCAGCCAAAGGCAGAGGCTTAACGACTAAGCCACCCCGGCACCTGGGAGAGAGAATCTTAGGCAGGTTCCACACCCAGCATGGAGCCCAGTCTCACAACCCTGAGATCATGATCTGAGCCAAAATCAAGAGTCTATTACTTAACCAACTGAACCACGTAGGCGTGTCCCTCCCCTGCCTTTAAACACTTTTTTTTGCTTCTGTTGGAAGGGGGAACAACTTTTCTGTGCCTGAAATTTTTTGTTTTTTTTTTTAAAAATATTTTATTTGTCAGAGTGTGTGCACAAGCAGCAGGGAGCTGCAGGCAGAGGAGAAGCAGTCTCCCTGCTGAGCAAGGAGCCTGATGTGGTACTCGATCCCAGGATCTCGGAATCATGACCTGAGCTGAAGTGAAGACAGTTAACCAACTGAGCCACCCAGGTGTCCATGTGCCTAAAATTTTTGATAGGGGGAATAGGATGTGAAATTACTATAAGGATGCATATAGTCAATGTATTAAACACAATTCACCATCTACCTTACTGAGTTTAAGGATAAAATGAGATAGTAGTAGGTAGAACTTTTGAACTGAAGAATTATTAAGAATAAAGATACAAAATATAATGATTCTAGAATTTAGTTGGAAACAACAAAATCTAACCTAGAATGGGTTGGTGAAATTATTGGCTTGTAACTAAATATTCTGAGAGAGGACTATGTATCAGACAGCTATTGATCTTGGAGTCATGAGTTAGAGCCCCACATTGGATGTAGACTTTACTTCAAAATCTTAAAAAAAAAAAAAAAAAGTTAGCCTAGGATGATAATAATAGAAAATGTAGCAGACTTTATTGGATGGGGAAGATTTTGACATATATATTGGATTTAGAAGTTGGGTTTTAGCTATGGCATTTTTGGCCAAGGAAATGCCATGTGCAGATACAGGGAGATGGGGAAAATACAAAGTAAAAAATTGATGAATATTTTTATATTTTAGAACTGGGATATTTTAGAACTGAGCTGCCCCATGTGGTAGCTAGTAGCAAACCATAGATCCTGGACACTCTGGCTAGTTCAAATTAAGATCTTAAAAATTTAAATGTAAACTATCTCAATTTTTGTATTATCTATTTGAAACAATGTATTAGATATATTGATTATATAATTAATAAACATCTATTAGTAAGTTAATAAATTAACATCTATTTTTACTTTTGTTAATGCAGCTATGAGAAAATTTAAGACTATGTGGCTTATTACATATCTGTTGGTCAGTGCTGCTTTAGGAAATGGAATTGTCATGAGTATTCCATTTATCTTTTTTTCCTTTAAACCCAATGTATTTATTTAATTATTACAACTGCTCAATCTTAAGGGCTTAATTTAAAAAACAGAAACAAGTGGTGCCTGGGTGGCTCGGATGGTGGCTCGGATGGTTAAGCGTTTGCCTTTGGCTCAGGTCATGAACTCAGGGTCCTCGGATCGAGCCCTGCATTGGGTTCCCTGCTCAGCGGAGAGTCTGCTTCTCCCTCTCCCTCTGCCCCTCCCCACTGCTTGTGTGCTGTCTCTCTCACAAGTGAACAAATAAAATCTTTAAAAACAAAACAGAAATGACACCGCTTAAGATGCAGAGTCCTAGACAAGAATGAAGACCATCTAAAGAAAAAATAAAAAGACAACACAAGGAGAGAGGCTAGGCAGTCAGGGATCTTGATGGAGACCTGCTTTGAATAGGTTCTTTGCAGATACTTCTTAAAGGCTGTGGGGTTTTTCCAGAGCTCAGCAGCACATGTGTTCAAAGATCTATCAATGTTGGGTTCTTCTAGCAGGTTCTGGATGGACAGGAGGATGGTCCTGACATCATAAAGGAGAGACCACTGACCTTCAGGATGTCCAGGCAGATGTTACCCAGGGTGTTCATGCTGGGGTGGTAGTGGGGTGTGAGGAGTTTCACCGTGTGGGTCATTGTAAGGGTAGTCACTGGCGAACTCCAGGGAGAGCATGTACCTCAGGTCTTCATACACTGCGCCAGCTACTCCATGATGGTCCCCACCCATTTGAAGAGGTGGTCTGATTAAGGGAAGGCAGAAAAAAGGGTCATAAGTGTCATCAGCTTTTGATGCAGCTTCTTGCCCATGGGGTCCAATGTAGTGTCACCACTGGGCTTGACTCCGTTGTGGGTAGTGGTGGCTGGCAGCAGTAGGGTGGCACTCCTGGGAGGCCATCTGGTATCTGCTTAGGGAGCCAGGAACTTGGAGAGTACAACTGCAAAACTAGAATATTCCATTTATTTTATGAAAATGGACAATGGTAGTAAAGCACTAAATACGGATACCTCAGAAGACATTAAGGATTTCATTTTACAGTTAAAAGATTTCTGGTGGGTTTTTTTTTTATCTAATGGATGATTCACCTTATAATATAATACCTTGCCCTGAGTTTACTTTCTTTTGATTTAGTTTGTTCTTGAGAAGGTATGGAATATACTAAATACTATGTTTTACTGCCTTTTATCTGGTATACTTACAGTGGAAGCAGTATTTCTTTTTTTTTTTTTTTAAAGATTTTTATTTATTTATTTGACAGAGAGAGATCACAAGTAGGCAGAGAGGCAGGCAGAGAGAGAGAGAGGGAAGCAGGCTCCCTGCTGAGCAGAGAGCCTGATGTGGGGCTCGATCCCAGGACCCCTGAGATCATGACCTGAGCTGAAGGCAGCGGCTTAACCCACTGAGCCACCCAGGCGCCCCGGAAGCAGTATTTCTTAACGGAACACCGATATGACCTGAACAGTGCATCATTTTTTTTTCTATCCTGACAGTAAACATTTATTAGCTGTGTTCATTGGATAAAATCATAATTTTCTCATCTGCAAAATAAGGACAATAAAACCTGGTATACATGTATATTATATCAAATGAGATAAATGAATGTATGCTGTCAATGCCACTCAGATACAAAGTGAGTGGGTGCTTGTTAGCCATTGTAGGAGAAAGAGGACAGGACAAGATCTCCTCTCAGGGTGAGGATGACAAATACATGTGTTAAAGCAGCAGGACTCCAAGGGCAAGGTGACTTAGATTGTTGAATGAGTTCCTAGATTGAAATGATGTGAGCAAAGTGGAAAGATTGATTCCATCTGGGCAGTTACATTTGAGCAGAGTCTCAATAGGCAAGGGTATTATAGGGGTGGAATGGGTGGCCACATTTTAGATTTTGGATTGAGGGAAATGTATGAATGAAGGTAGGAAACCTCAAGATATGTATTTGAGTTTCTTTTTGGTTTAAAATATTCATAGCTTTTGCTCACTTTCAATTGACTCATGTTGCCTTACTATACCTCAGTGCAGTATATGAGCCTGGGATTTCCTTGTTGTATAGGGACTTTGTGTCTTTGCATACATAGTGTGCAGCACAGAACCTGGGGAAAAGCAGGTATTTAATCGATGATTGGTGGGTGGATGAATGAGCAAGAATTTTGCAGCATTCAGAAAGCACTATATCACTTATTTTTCAGCGAGGATGTGTTTGAATTTCTAACCCCTTATCATGTACTTACAGATATATTTGCTGATGGTTGTGTGTTGAGATCCTATGAGTGTTAGGTTTTTATTCTCCCATGGAGATCTGACCTGAAGTTAGAGCGTTTTTTTAACTTGCTGTTGTAGAGGGCTTGCACTCTACCTCTCAGTGACCGTTACTTTCATGAAGGTTTTCAAAAGCACAGCCTCTTGTGGAGCTCTGTTCTGTGAAGGATGTACCTGGCTCCACTTCTTCCAGGGGAAAAAAAAAAAAGATACCTTGCCTGCAAACTTTTGGCTGTTTGGAATGGAACATTCTTCTGCAAGGGAGGAAGCATGGTGAAAGGGGTCATACTTACAGGAAATCTAATATTTGCTTTGCAGTGAAATGTGAAAAATTGAAAGAAAGGAAGCAGCATAGTGACTAGAAGTCCACTTTGTGTGGGATTTCCTTTTT
>PISX010038042.1:0-10527 GCA_004024625.1 Mellivora capensis
CCCCTCAGTGACTCTGAGGATGAAAATTAATAGAGATGAGAGATTGAAAATTTACCATATGTTAGAACATGTGTACACCAGAGGTTGCCTTGGATTGAATGCTGTCAGCATGGGGCTTCTTCAGCTTAACTGCACCATTTCATCCACACCTAAAATCCTAAGCAATGCTTTCTGTCCTTTGTTTTCTTAGAAGAGGAGCCCTTCAAATACAGATGTTTGCAAAAGCACAGTGCCTCATACCAAGATCCAAATAATTCACCACTATTCAGGTTTGGTGCATTTTCATGATTCTCTAATGCCATTTGCCAGACTTCTAATTTAATTTGTATTTTTAGTAAAGTTGTATATGTGCATGATTTACATAAATAAGACTGCAAAACAGTGCTCATCTTACCTACTCACCCTTGATTCTTGTTTCCTAGAAGCAACCACTTTCAGTATTTGCTCCTGAAATCTATCTGCAGATTGCTACATAGTATCTTAACTGGGCTTTTTTGTTTTGTTTTGTTGTTGTTGTTGTTGTTTGTTTTTGCTGCTTTAGGTATTGTTCAACCTCCTACTGTGGGACATAAGGACTTCAGTGTCTTCAGTGACCTTACATATCCACCCCCAAGACACATCTATACCTTTTTTACTACCACCTCTGGATACCATCTTTTCATGACAAATATGCCACAATTTTCAATAACACCCAAAGCTAGTAACTTTCTTGTTTAAGATTTTATTTTCTAGTGTTAATAATTGTCCTGGGTTTTGTTTGGTTTTGGTTTTGTTTTTTCAGATATCTAGTGTTAGTAAATCCCAAGAGTGTGAATCATCTTTCAAAAATCTAATACAAGGCCAGGGAATATTTTTTTCTGTAAAAGGCCAGACAGTAAACAGTTTTGACTTTGTGGACCATATGTCCCATATTGGAACTACTTGACTCTGACATTGCAGCAGTATAAATGAGTGAGCTTGAGTATGGGAAAGGACCTTTATTTACAAAAACAAGCAGAGGGCAGGATTTAGCTCTACCCATAGTTTATTCACCTTGCTCTTACATCAGTTGATCTATGAGTTCCTTTCGTTTTCCCAAAGATAATATTTCTAGATGTTTTGGCCCTCTTGCTTCAACCTGAACTCGATTCTTTCCACACCTATTGGAGAGCCATTGCCCTGATGTTTCCCCATCCTTCTCTCTTAGGCTGAATTCTTCCTTTCCTGAATCCTCTTTCCTTTCTTTATAACATCCTTTCCATAGCTTGCCTAGAAAAAGGGCATGGCAGGTAAATTTTCTGATTGCATTGGTTCCTCAAATGTCTTTATTATGCCCACACACATCTTTGATATCTTTACTGGGTTTAGAATTCTATATTAGAAATAATTTTCCTCTCAGCATTTTTAATCCTATCATTTTCTTGAAATTTCCAATTATCATTGAGAGATACAACTTGATTTTGATTCCTGGTCTTATTGGTGTGTCCTATTTCATTCTTGCTGGCAAACTTAGAATTTTTCTCTTTTTCTTCAATATTCAGAAATTATATGATAAGACATTTTGTTATTGTTTTCATCAATGTATTAGAGACTCAATGGATTCTTTCAACATAGAAATGTTTATCATTTATGGGAATATATTTGGAATAATTTTTTTGGTGAATTATGTCCAAAATTATTTTCCTTTCCAATAATCCTTCCAGTCAGGACCTCCATAATTCATCTTATCTTTTCTCTTCCTCTTTCCTATCTGAGCATCTTGCTTTTATTTTTTTATTTCAATATTTATCTTTTATGAAACATAAAGTTTTATAATAAAATTGGTATTAACAAAACAAACAAAACAAGCCCCAAACATTTTCAAATGTGTCTCTCCAGAACAGAGATAGAGATTTTGCTTCTCCTTTTCCCTAACGCCTGGCTCAATGCCTGGCACATGGTGAGTGTTCAGCGTATGCCTTGGTTCTATTTTTGAAGACAGTTTTAGGACTTTATCTTTCAACCAGCATGGAAGTTACAATAGGTGATGAAGTAAAGGATACAAATATACAAAGAAATACTATTAGAGGATGTAAAGTTCTTTGATCTGGGAGCTTACGGAGCCAATTTGCACAAAGCAGGCAGTAACACTATATGGTTCTGAATGAAGGTATGCATCCTGGATCCTTCCTAGGACCTCCCTAGAGGAGTGTAGCCTTGGATAACACCTATAGTACAAAGAAGGTTTCCAATGAAAAACGTCTCTGATGTCTACAGATGACATATCATATTAGATATTTTTAATCAAATTTTTTTCTTTGCCTGTCTTTCTTCTTGGTTCCTTTGTTTCATTTATTTGTTTTGGTCTCTTCTGTTTCAGACAGTTTCCGTAAGTGTTTGATGCTCCTTAGTTGTTTATATTTATGAGTGATATACTATGAAACTGATTAGAATGGGACAACCATTAGTTTGACATTTAAAAAAAAATACTATTCACTTACCAGCTATGCGAGCCTAGACAAAAATGTAAACTTCAGTGAGCTATACTTTTCTCATGTATAATCTGGAGATATCGAGTCTCTTTCTTGTGCGGCAGTTTTTAATACTTAATGAGGTCACATGTGCTAAATTCCTATCAAAAGAAGATATGGGGGATCCCAGGTGGCTCAGTGGGTTAAAGCCTCTGCCTTCAGCTTGGATCATGATCCCAGGGTCCTGGGATCGAGCCCCACATCGGGATCTCTGCTCAGCGGGGAGCCTGCTTCCCCTTCTCTCTTTGCCTGCCTCTCTGCTTTTTGTGCTCTCTGTCTGTCAAATAAATAAAATCTTTAAAAAATATGAACAGACACTTCTCCAATGAAGACATACAAATGGCTATTAGACACATGAAAAAATGTTCATCATCACTAGCCATCAGGAAGATTCAAATTAAAACCACTTTGAGATACTACCTCACACCAGATAGATTGGCCAAAATTAGCAAGACAGGAAACAACGTGTGTTGGAGGGGATGTGGAGAACGAGGAATTCTCTTACACTGTTGGTGGGAATGCAAGTTGGTGAAGCCACTTTGGAGATCAGTGTGGAGATTCCTCAAGAAATAAAAAATAGAGCTTCCCTATGACCCTGTGATTGCGCTACTGGGTATTTACCCCAAAGATACAGATGTAGTGAAAAGAAGGGCCATCTGTACCCCAATGTTTATAGCAGCAATGGCCACGGTCACCAAACTGGAAAGAACCAAGATGCCCTTCAACGGACGAATGCATAAGGAAGATGTGGTCCATATACACTATGGAGTATTATGCCTCCATCAGAAAGGATGAATACTCAACTTTTGTAGCAACAAAGACAGGACTAGAGGAGATTATGCTGTGTGAAATAAGTCAAGCAGAGATAGTCAATTATCATATGGTTTCACTTATTTGCAGAGCATAACAAATAAAATATAGGACATGGGGAGATGGAGAGGAGAAGGGAGTGGAGGGAAATTGGGGTGGGGGAGATGAACCATGAGAGACTATGGACTCTGAAAAGCAACCTGAGGGTTTTGAAGGGGCAGGGGGTGGGAGGTTGGGGGAGCCAGGTGGTGGGTGTTTTGGAGGGCACGTATTGCATGGAGCACTGGTTATGGTGCAAAAACTATGAATTCTCTAATGCTGAAAAGAAATAAAAAAATAAAAATTAATATTCTATGGACTCAAAAAATAAATACAATAAAATTACATTGCCAAAAAAATTTTATCACTGTGTGTTATTAATATTGATTGTTCTTTTTCTATTTTTCCTAGTCTTATAAAACACAATCTTAGTCAATTTAATTGGCAAACAGTCCTTGATTTTTTGTTTTGTTTTATCCTTTAAAATTGTTAATTCAAATTATATCAGGGCCTATCATTTATATGCTTTGGTTAGCTCTGTTCTTTTTAACTCCTTATCTTCAAGTGGTTATCTTATTTAAGTTAACACATTTTGTTCTTAAATATAAGACCTTATGTATACATTTGACTCCTGATCTGATTTAGATGGAGATCGCATGAGATTTGGACTGAAATCTGTCAGGATTTGGACTGAGATCTCTCCTGATTTGGAATAAGTCCTCATCTCGTGATATTTGAAAGTAGTTCTCATGATATTTGGGTAAAAATCTCACGAGAACTGCTGGAGTTCCCATGAGATTTGAACCGAGATTTCATACCTCCAGTGGCAGGAACCAACACTGCTACTCCTTCCAGTGGCTGGCACTGCAGATGTCTACTGCCTCCAGTGGCGGTAATCAGCATTGCACAGCATTCTGGCATCCCTTGCACTGCAGCGGACCACTGCCTCCAGTGGAAAGAAAGACATAGTTTCTTCTTCCTGCAGGTCACCACTGCTTCCAGTGCTAGGTAACTAGACTGCCACTCCTTCCAATGCCTCAAAGTGCAGCTCAGCCTTGTCTCCAGTAGCAACAAGCTGCACAGCCATGCGGTTCATGGTCTCACACTGCATCTCAACACTGCCTCTACTGACTGTAAGCAGCACAGCAAAGCCTTCAGACATCCTTCACACTGCTGCTGACCACTGCCTCCAGTGGTGGGAATGGACACTGCCTCTCCTAGCGTCTTGCCCTGCAGCTCACCACTGCCACCAGTGGTAAAAATCTGAACTCCCAGGCCTTGCAGCACCTTAAACTGCAGCTCACTACTGCTTCCAGTGATAGGAAACTGCACTGCCACACTTCTAGGGTCTCACACTGTAGCTCAACAATGCCTCAGGGGCAAACACTGCATGGCCACCCATTCATGATCTGACACTGCATATCAACATTGACTCTAGTGGCCATAAGGAGCACTGTGAAATCTTCAGGTGTCCCTCCCACTGCAGCTGACCTCTGCCTCCAGTGGCAGTAACTGCCACTGCCACTTCTTCCATTGTCCCCACTGGAGCTAACTACTGCCTCTAATTGCAGGAAACTGCACTGCTACTCCTTGCATCATTCTCCCCCTGCAGCTAAACTACTGCCTCCAGCGGAGACAATGTGTACAGCAATGCCAGCCACGGACTCGCACTGCATCTCAACACTGCATCTGGTGGCCATAAGCAACACTGCAAAGCATCCTGGCATCCCTCACACTGAAGCTGACCTCTGCCTCCGTAGCAAGAATCGGCACAACCTCATCTTCCAGCGTCTTACTATGCATCTCACCACTGCTTCCAGTCCTAGGTAACTAGATTGCCACTCCTTGCAGCATCTCGAATTGCAGTTCACTGCTGCCTCCAGTGTCAGAAACTGACATGGCGACTTCTTCCAGGAACTCTCACTGCAGCTCACCACTGCCTCAAGTGGTAGGAACCTGAGTGGCCACTCTTGCAGTGTCTTGCCTCCAGTAGCAACAAGCTACACAGCCATGCTACTTATGGTCTCCCACTCTTTCTCACCACTGCTTCTAATGGCAGTAAGGAGCACTGCAAAGTCTTTTGGCATGCCCTGAATGGCAGCTGACGCCTGCCTCCAGTGGTGGGATACTTCAATGGTACTCCTCTTAGTGCCTCGAACTGCAGCTCAGCATTGCCTCCAGTGGAGACAAGGTGCATAGTCATGCCATCCATGGCCTTGCACTGCCACTAGTGCCTGTAAGCAGCACTACAAAGCCATCAGGCATCCCTCGTACTCCAACTGACCACCCCCTCCAATGGCGGGACCGTCACTGCACTTCTACCAAGGTCTCACGCTGCACCTCCACACTGCCTCTAGTGGCCACGTTCTGCAAAGCCAAGCCATTAATTGTCTCTGCAGATCATTACCACCTCTAATGGCATTAATTAATGAGCACTGCAAACCCTTCTGGCATCACTCACACTGTATCTGACCACTGCCTCCAGTGGTGGGAAATGACTTTCCCATTTCTTTCAGGGTCTCACAATGCAGCTCACCACTGCCTGCAGTAGTTGCAAGCTGACCGGCAAGTCTCCCAGAAGCTTTCACAATACAGCTAAGCACTGGTTCCAGTGACACAATTCTTCACTGCCATGCCATCAAGCAACTCTCATTCAGCTTTCCACCACTGGAGGCAGTGCTCCAGTGCAACAGATGCTGAAAGACAGGGCACTTCAGCTTGCCACCAAGGGAGGGATAAGCTTCAGTGGGCAAGACACTGGAAGATGTGCTGCTGGAACTTCCTGACAGTAGATGCAGTGGGCAGGCACAGTGCAAGGCATGGGAAATCGAGGCAGTGTGGATTCCCTCCACTGGAGGCAGTGCTGAGTTGCAGTCTGAGGGACAGTGGAAGATGTGCCAGTGTGGCTTGAGGCCAGTGGAGGCGTTGTGAGCTGCATTGCCAAACGCTGGAAGGCCTAGCAGTGCAAGTTCACACCAGACGCTGGAAGGCCTAGCAGTGTAAGTTCACACCACTGGAAGAAATCGTGAGCTGTGGTGCTAAAGTCACTGGGAGACATAGAAATGCTGCTTGCCACCACTGGAGGCAGGGGCAAGCTGCCATGGTAAAAATGCTGGAAGAGGAGTCAGTGAAGTCTGTCAGCACTGAGGGCAGTGGTGAGGTGCTGGGTGACAGATCCCGAAAGGTGAGGCACTGCAGCTTCTTTCTACAGGATGCAGTGTAAGCTGTATAGTCTCTGTTTCCCCAGGCTCAAGAGTGTAGGTAACAACCCCTGGAGCCCGGCCCCCACTCAGCATTGTGCCTGGTGTCCCCAGGTTTGGTGGTAATGGGCTGTCAGGGTGGTATAGGAGGTGTCTCCCAGTGAGGGGTCTGGAGCCAGGGGGAACCAAACCCAACACATGGTGCCTTTTGAAAGGAGGAGTTGAGTGTTTGTTTGGAAGAGTCTATTTGCTTCTCCAAAAAGGACAAGGGCATTGGCAGGCTTTAGAAGGAAGTGAATGACCACTTCAGAAACAAGCATGTGTCTCTCCTTCTCCCAGGAATCGGAGCAGGTGTGCAGACTTTAGGTGGAAGGTGCCTGCTTATCCCCACCTGACAACCCTTCTTCATTCAGGCTCCAAGAGACCTGAAGTTTTGAAAACAGCGTCTGAGTCAGTCATGCAGCTTGTCCCAGGACATCAGCATTCAAAGAATATAGCAGGCCCATTGGGCACAAGATCACATCCACGCCAGGAGGAGAGGTTAAACTTCTCTTTCACCCCAAACGTCCTGGGCTTTTCTCTTGTTTCCAGTGGAGCCACAAGGTCACACTGAAGCAGCTGTCAGCAATGTAGAGTGGGTGCTAGAGTTCCTGAGTTTCCCTGCAGGAAGCTCATGGCAGGGGATCCCATTTTCTCTGTTCATTTCTGGCTTTTGAAAGTATTTGGAACATCTTTTCCTAGGCAATCATTGGATTAAAAAGGGAAGATGAGATAGACTCAGTGTGTGTTTTGAACATAGAATGTGTTCCTTCATCTAATAGTGTTTATTCTGTTGTGCCTAGGCTGTGATGGAATGGCCGGCATCTAGAGTTAGGTGGCTGTTTGTGGTCAGATAGAGACATGGATGATGGCTTCTCCTTTTTAATGAATTTAATGAATGAATTTAATGACATGTTAGTGAAAGGAGAGTCTGTGTGTTTTTCTTTCCTGATTTCATTGAACCATTAAATGATGATGTATCCAAATGGATTTGTCTTTTCATCCAGAGTTTCAATGAGGGCAGAGGGAAATTTCAAAATGATTCCAAGGAACCTTGGATGATTTAGAAGGGAAGCTTGACTTTCTAGTTTCACTCAGTGGACCATCTAAATAGTTGTACATGCCATATTTTCTCTGCAGTTTCATGGGTGGTGAAGTCAGAAGAAGAGTCTTTGGGAATTCCCCAGGATAGAGGCATTCTGGTGGCTTCACAGGTCTTGTTGTCAGGAACACTGGAGTGAATTTCTGTAGCTGCTTGCCTGATCCTGGGTGAGTCATGTTATCCCACATGTTTTCCATTTCCTCCTTAGGAAATGGCTGGCTGGGAATGTTCTGCTTAAAGCGGAACCCTCCTGGACTGTTGATGGGCATGCAGGCTGTTGCAGCCACTGTGAAAAAGAGTATGGTGGTTCCTCCAAAAGCTAAAAACTGAATAACCCTAGGATCCAGCCATTGCACTCCTATGTATTTCCCCAAAATGCACAAAAATGCACATTCAGTGGGGTACAAGCACCATGATGTTTATAGAAACATTATCAAAAATAGTGAAACTATAGAGGGAGTCCCAATGTCCATTCACTCATGAATGGAGAAAGAAGATGTGGGATATGGATATATATATATATATATATATATATATATATATACACACATATACATATATACATACATATGTATATATGTATATATATACATATATACAGACACATACATACATATAGATAGATATAAATATAGTGAGATATAAATCTATCTATTGATCTATCCACACAATGGAATAGGACCCAGCTTCAAAACGAGTAAAATCTTACCATCTGCAAGGAGGTGGATGGATCTACAGTGGATTTAGCTAAGCAAAATCAGTAAGAAAAGACCAATACCCTTGACTTCACTCCTATGGAATTTCAGAAAGAAAACAGATGAACATAGTGAGGGGAGAAAGACAGGCAAATGAGGAAACAGACTCAACCTTAGAGCACAAACCAAGGGTTGCTAGAGGGCAGGGGTATGGAGGAAAGTGTTAAATGGGTGATGGCTATTAGGGAGGGCACTTTTTGTGATGAGCTCTGGGTGTTCTATGCAAGTGAGGAATCATGAAATCCTACCCTTGAAGCAAGGAATGAACACTACATGGAAATAAATTGGAATTGAAGTCAATGAAGAAAAGAAAACCATGTTCTGCTTTATGAAGAGTGAGGTAAAAATGGAGTGATTTTCACTGTCCTATTCTGTAGATGATTATTTTCAAACACACTGTGGTAGGATACACTAGTTTCTGATTGCATAAGGAGTCCCCGGAAAGCTGCAATGAAAGATTCAGATCCCAGAGCATGTCCATGTTCCATTGATATGTTCCTTCCAGTTTGCCCAGGGACAAAGGTAAGTGGAGATAAATATGCCAGAACAGGAAAAGAGGTGTTAAGCATTCAGGAAGGAGTATTTTCCCTTTCTTGTGAAAGACTTGGGACAGCGTAATTTTGGAAGAAAGAGGGGGGATCCTATAGCTTTGTGGCAGACAAGGGAGTTCCACGTCTGGGTAGAATTCAGGGGTCCTGGAGGAGACCAGAGTGCATTCTGCAGGAGGGTGTGGCCAGGTTGTCTCCAATGGTGGCTGTGTGCCTCCCATGTGACAGTTGTGACAGGTCAGGGCTGTGAGCAGGTTCTTGCCTGAGGACAGGTGAGGCCCACTGGAGAGTAGGCAGAGCACCTTCTTCTGTGCCACCAGCCTCAGCCAACACACACAATCTCCTAGTCTGTCCCTGTTATTCCACTTCAGACTTCTCCACGTTGCCAGGCTGAGACATTGATTTGGGCTTCGTTCTTTGAGTGCGTGTGGAGTTTCAAAAGTTCAATGGTTGGAATGATGGGTTTTCAGAACAACTGTTCCTCTTTTATTTCTTGTTCTTCTTTCAATCACTGAAGTGAATCAGACCTGATAGTGGAAGGACAGTCTGTGTGTTTTTCTTTCCTGATTTCATTAAACAATGGGAAAAAAGTCTTCTGAAAAAGTCAAAGAATCCTTTGTGGGGGTTTATGTTTTTCTCTCCTGTGAACCACTTTCTGATACTAGAAATTATGTTTGTGGGGCACCTGGGTGGCTCAGTCATTCAGCATCTGCCTTCACATCAGGTCATGGTCCCAGGGTCCCGGGATCCCAGGATCAAGCCATGCATCAGGCTCCCTGTTCAGCAGGAAGCCTACTGTAATCTCTCTCCCCTCCCCTGCTTGTGTTCCCTCCCTTGATTTGTTTTTCTCTGTCAAATAAATAAATAAAATCTTTTAAAAAAAGAATTGTTTTTTAAAGGAAAGCATAGCCTCAGAGCTGTAACGGGGTGTAGTGCCCTTTATGAGGGGGAGAAATGGAGGAGTGTAGGTTGTTAGGAGCCTGGAGAGTGGCTCATTGTGCTCCCAATGGAACAAAAGCCCCTGTTAGCCTTCCCTGGCAGGGGGCGGGGAGGCAGTGTGTGTGTGTGTGTGTGTGTGTGTGTGTGTGTGTGTGTGGTCTGCTTACTTGGTGGCACATCCTGGACTCTGAAACCTGACCCTGTGAGTCCCTTGTGACTTTAACTCTGGAATTTATGAAGAAAACAATGAATCCTAGAGGGCACCTGTATCCTTTGCACTCAGACAACACCATGGAGCAAAGGAACCCATCACCCATGAGGAGTGTCAGGATCCCTCAGGGTGTGGGCTTTGCTTCCTGGCAAGAGGTTGTGTCTTCATCCTTATCTGAACAAGAGCCATGTTGTCTGGTTAAGAATATCCAGACCTTTATGAGACCACGTCATTATTATTCTTGTTATTTTAAGAAAGCAATAGAGACATTGACTTCCTGAGTCAGGCGCAGGTGAGGCCACCACCTCCTGCTTCTCAGCCTCCAAGGTCCACTCCCCGGTGCTGGCAGAGGGTCTGAGGCCTGCCCTGAGGCCTGGGCATGAACCCTCATCTGC
>PISX010038043.1:0-10538 GCA_004024625.1 Mellivora capensis
CGCCCGACACCGCCGAGGCCCGGCGGCTGAGGGCAAGGCGGTCAGACGAGGCCAGACTCCCTTACGTGCCAGCTTCCCACCGCACGTTTTCAGTAGAACCTGACCGGGCCTCCGGCAGCCCCTGCGCCTCAGTGTGGACCAGAAGGCCCGTAGGCGCGCAAGCAAAAACTCGTTTCCTCCTTTCTTCCGTGTTCTTCCTCAAAGGTGTCGTCACTAAAAAAAGTGTGAAGACGGACGTTCGTAAGGACCAGGGAAAGGAAGTCTCTCCTGGGAATGAAGACAGGCTTTTCTTCAATGGTAAATGCAACCCCGGAACCCCTGCTTGCGTCGAGAACCCAGTGGGAGGACGGAGGGGCCAGGCAGAGGCCGATGGGGACAGCCCGGTCGTGGAGGGTGACAGTGTGGCCGGAGAGGGAGGCTGTCCCCCCCCACCCTGGCGGGCAGACTTCCTGTCTCTGTCCAGCCCCCACCCCTGCCCGTGGCCCCGACCCTGGCAAAGCAGGGCCTGGGGGAGGAAGCGGGAACGTCCCCGCAGGCAGGTGGCCGCCTGGAGGAGAGGCTGCCACACTTCCCGCCCCTCCCATTTCAGCGAGGTCAGTGTCCCTCCCGGGAGCGGTGGGTGGGGAGAGCCAGGGCCTCCCCCAGCCAGGGAGGCCCCCAGGAGTGGGGGAGAGCGTCCCTCCAACAGCCGAGGTGGCCGACATGAATTCCAGTCTGCCGAGGCTCCGACGGGCGCCACGGGATGACAGATCTTTCCTTTACCCTGAGGATGGCGCGGAGGAAAGGTGGCCTGCGTAGGTCACCCGACGCCTGCTCTGCGAGGTGTGGTGCTGGGCCCGGAGGCAGGACCACGTCCTGGTACCAGGCCCAGGAGAGGGAGGATTTGACTTGAAAACTTATTCCCGGCCCCACTGAGCATCTCTGCAGGGGGACCCTGGAATCTGCATTTCAGTCCGGCCTCGGGCCCCAGCTTCTGGTGTTTGGAGGGGTGGCGTAAGCATAGAAGGCTCATTACAAGGAAGATTTCTGGTCCCCTGAATTTGTCCCACCCACGGACTCCAGTAAAGGGCCCCGTGGAGATTAGTTGCATAGCCGGGCAGCCTTTGAGCAGTGAGCCTGCGTCAGGAGACGGTAAGCGCAGGTCTGTACCCGGGCTCATGAGCCCGGGACCGGCCTCAGTGACACACGTCACACCCGTGGCACTCACTGGAGAAGCAGGAGGAAATAAGCAAGGACGGGGAACCTGAGCTGACCGAGAGCTGGGGAGGGAAGGGATGGAGTCTGGGGTGCAGGGGTCGGAGAAGCCACCGGCTCACGGGGTCCTGGTGCCCGGCCCCACCCCCAGAGGGACCTGAAATTCCCACACCTGTGGTGCGTGCGTGGACAGCGGCAGACAGCACTATAGACCAGCGCTGTGCACCCCGAGACCTCTGTGGCCCACCGAGGGTTCTGCAGAGCCCCCTCCCCGCACAGCCCCAAGCTACTGGCACGCACACTGCCCTCCTCTGGGCCCCGGGGCAAAGGCCTCGATCTAACATAATGGCCTCCTCCCTATGTCGGCAACAGCTTCGGGGGGCCAGAAGGGGTCCGTGCCCTGCCTAGAGAGCGATGTTCTGATGGAGAAACTGAGGCATGGCTCGGTGAAGGGCCAGAGGTGCATTGGGAGTCCACACCCAGGCAGGTCTGACCCAGGGGCAGGAAGAGGTATCGGGAGAGAGAAAGCCTTGGCATTCCCGTCTGGTCACCACAGAAGCCTGAGTGAGAGCCCCTGGTGGGGTGGGGTGGCCCCGAGGAGCCCTGACCGCCCGGCAGCCCAGGAGGGAAGGCGTCACTGGGTGCCAATGAGGTCTCCAAGCTGCTGGGCCCTGAAAGAGCACTGTCCTCCCGTGGGGGGGGTACGGCTGTCTCCCCCACTCCCTGCCCTAAGGCCTCCTGGCTACAGAGGGGACAGGGAGCGAACTGCTGTGCAGCTGGAGGGCCGTGTCCGCAGCAAACTTGAGGACGGTCCACTGCACCAGAGATCAGTGTGCACACTGGTGCAGATAGGCAGGTGGCCTCCAGCCACTTGCACGTGGAGGGCGGGTCGCTGCTGAGCGTGTGTGTGCGCACGGAGAGCCCCAAGGGCACCAGAGCGAGGCTCGGCACATCCGCCAACAGAGCAACAGGACGGGGAAAACACAGACGATGCGACATTTAAGAGTTCCGTTGTGAAATCATTTTAGACTCAGAAAATCTGGGGAAGTGGTACAGAAGGTTTTCCGTGTTCCTTCCACCGAGCTTTTCCCAGGGGTCATGTCTTAGGTAGCTCGAGTGCAGTTACTAAAACCGGGACATTTACCCTGAGGCAGACGTGCCCGGTAACCTGCAGACCTGATCCAAATTCTGCCATCACCTCACCAATGCCTTTCGGGGGGGGGCGGGTCACCAGGATCCATCCAGATGCCGCACACCAGTTACCCACGGCCTCCGTAGTTCCTACCGCGGCTGGGCTTCTGTCCTTCATGACCTTGGAGCGCCCTGGCCCACTGCTTCACAGCTTCTCTCTCTGTTGGGGACTGTCCGAATTCTGCCCATGGCTGGATTCAGGTTACGCATGTGGGGCAAGAGCATTCGAGCCTTGCTGCGAAGCCTCCCTCTGTGGGTCCCCCGAGGACGTGTGTGACGCAGGCGTCGCTCTGTCCTCGTCCTCGGAGCGTTTGCTTCGAGCGTACTCAAGGCCCTGCGCGCCAGCTTCCTCCTTAATCAAGCTGACTTTCTCCTCTTGTGAACAATTACCGTTCTTCTGGGTAAAGACTCGCAGACTGCCCAAATACCCTGTTTCACTATATTTTCACCACTAAACTCGCATCCATGGCTTCTTACCTGCAAAAATTATGACCAGTATTTGCCAAAAGGTGATTTTTTTTTTCCTTTTCCCCCCATTTCTCCTGCGTGTGTAAGGAAGAGCAGTACCTCCTTAGGTCTCTGTTTACTTGTTTCTTCTGGATCAGGTAAACGTACAGGGCGGTTTGTTGGCTGCCGCGGGTTATTCCATGGGTTACACACCACTATAATGATGTTCCAGTCCCCCCGCCCCGTACACTCTCCCTGCCCCGGGCTTGGGGGCAGCCAGGTCGGCTCAGAGCCCATCCCGGAGAGCGGTGGTGAGAAGCCAAGGTCAGGGGTGGATGTGTTTGCCGCCCTGGTGTTGTTTCTGGCCCTCTGGGGGCACAGAGCCAGGAACGACGTGTGTGGGCCCAGATCTGTGTTTCGACAGCTCCCGGCTCAGGGGTTGGGCACCGCGAACTCAGACGGATCCCACAGACCTGTAGCTCCTCCCTTTGAGCTGTGAGAAAGCTCGCGCTCACACACCGCGCCACCCATCGGCTCATCCCAGGGCACGCGGAAGCAGCCGAGGAATTCTCGGCCGACGGCCGCCCCGTGAGAACAGAGACAGTAACTCGCAGGCCAGGCGTGTGTACCGACTTCTATTTGCAGCCCCACAACACACGGTCAGATGCTTGTTTCCAAGTTCCTTTTCGGTTCTTTTCTTCCCACCCTCTGCTGTGGTTGTTATTTACTTGCTCTAGTCCCTTTTGGGTCCCTTTTCATCAAGGTTGATTTTACTTCCGTATTTCAGAGAATACGAAACACAGCCATGATTCTAATACAAAAAATCATGTACCCCAGAGCACCGTCTTCCCCGGTTCCTGGACCACGTGCCCCAGTCCTTTTTGTCCACCTGACGCCTCACCTCCTCTAGTGACCAGCTCATCCTTTCCTGGTGTGTCCTTCCGACGCTTCCTTGAGCATCAACGAGCAGGGCTACGTGCGTGCGCCTTTCTTTGCAGACCACTCTGTTTACCGTCTTATGTCGTGTGTCTTAGATGCTTTTGAGCCACTCAAAAGGTGTGATGGCGCGTATTTTCCTCTAACCTTGTGTCTGTGTGTGAAGAGTGCCACGCCATAGAGATATTTGTTGCTTCTCTTTCTCGACCTAACGCTGCGGATCGTAAGTCACCCGTGTGGGCTTACAGAAGTCTTCCTCGGAGGAGTGCGTACAGCTGCTTAGTTCTGCACACACCGCACCCTGCGGCCGTAATGTAGTTCCTCCACCACCGTCCTGCATGTGGCCCTTCAGCTTTCCTCCCATACTCGGCAAACGGCGCTGTAAGAAGTGACTCTCGCATACGTGTCTCCATATGTAGGATGTGTGTCTTCAGGGTGGAAATCCACCGGTGGATCGCTGAGGGGAAGAGGCGTGAGTACGTCGTCGCTTTTGAACGCCCCGATAGCCCGCGGGAGGTTGTGCCCCCTTGGGCTCCCGCCAGCGGTGTGTGCGAGGGCCTCCTTCCCCGCGGCCCCGACGACAGAGCGAGTCATCCTACTTTTCCACTCTGACAACCCGATAGGTGAGAAATGGTATCTCAGAGTTGTTCTTGTTCGCATTTCTGTAGGTACAAAGGAGCTGGGGCATGTTCTCGTGTCGACAGGTCGTTTTAGCACATTTTTGTGAATTATCTGTTAACATCTTTTTCTCGTTTTTCTATACCTGAATTTTTAAGAATTCTTTATACTTGACGGATATTCACCTTTTGTCTGTGATAAATGCTGCTAATATTTTCTTCCAGTTAGTCAAGCGTCTACTGATGTTGCCTGAAAATTTAGAAACGCAGGCCCGTGGGGGCTCCGTCCTCCCTGCATGCGAGGCTGCTGCGAAGTGCCCGCAGGCCACGCGTGGTGCTCCCAGCCACAGGCCCCACCAGAGGTGAGCCCACCGTTCCCACACAGAACACGTACCATGGCTGAGGGTAAAAGCAGCCAGCAACAGAAGGACCCAGAAGGGACAATATGTGCGCT
The DNA here is from genome assembly GCA_004024625.1 of Mellivora capensis. Taxonomy (NCBI): domain Eukaryota; kingdom Metazoa; phylum Chordata; class Mammalia; order Carnivora; family Mustelidae; genus Mellivora; species Mellivora capensis. Next base: position 4,840 of record PISX010038043.1, read on the forward strand.
TCCAGACGTCCGCTTCGAGTTGGGAAGAAAGCTGCCAAGAGCATGGTTCCCACTTTAACAATGAAAGAAAGACAAAGAACAAAACCACAGCTTCTCTGGAGCCCCACACAGAGCTGAAGTCCCAAGGCCACCAGAGGAGCTGCCCATGGAGGGACAGCTTTGACAGAGCTCGGTGGTACCGTGCAAGTGGGTAGGAAGAAACCAGTTAAGGTTTTGCTGATCCTTAAAGTGTGGACTGCACATCAGCGTGGGTGGGATCTTACCCCGTCCCCCAGCTCCTTTCCACAGGCCTCTCCTGGGGGCAGGGGCAGGGCAGGAGGCCCGAGAACAAGATGACTAGGTAGCACGGAGGCCGTGCCAGAAGTCTGTCCACCTCCCGGATTCTTCTACCCTAGCTGCTGGGGGAGGGTTGCAAGGCTCTGAACCCCGTCTCAGACTCACACCCTCGGGACTCAAGCAAAGAGCCACCACTGTTGGAGGGACTGGAGAATTAAAACTCTCCTCCTCCCAGAAATGAACCAGAGCCCATCCGGGGCCCCAGACTGCACACGATACTGTAGACATGAGGTCTTAAACAGAAGAGCGTGTCCACAGCTTCTTCCAGGCCTCCGCAGGACGCAGCTTGGTCCTTTATCATGCGGTCTGAGGTTCGACCTCATGTTTCTCGTAGACAGGCCCCATCAGTCTGGAAAGTTCTTCACTGTTCTTATTCTACCGAGGGTTTTTATCGTGAATTCTGCCAAAGGCTTTTCCTGTATGTATTGAAATGATTGGACAGTTCCTTTTCTTTATTATGTTAAAATGATGGAGTACAGTGGTTTTTGGATGCTGAACCAACCTTGCATTCCTGGGATAAGGCCCATTGAGTTGTGATGCATTAACTCCCTTAGTTTTGTTTGTTTTATAGTTTTTGTTTTGTTCTACCTGCAAAGATTTGCTCCACATTTTCCACTGGTTCCAATACTGCTAAGGATCTTGCATCTGTATTCCTAAGAAGTATCGGCCTGTCATTCTTTCACATAATATCGCTGTCGTGTTTCGGTGACAGTCTAGCCCCACACAGTGAGTTGGCCTGTGACACCTCTTTGTTTCCTCTAAAAGTTTGAGTAAGGTCAGTATTATTTCTTCCTCAACAGAATTCACCACTAAAACCACCTAGACCTGAAGCTTCATATATTGGAAAAGTTTCTGATAAATTATAATTTTTCAATACCTATACATTACCACTTGGATGTTTTTCTTTAGGTATTTTTTTCTGCCCCAGTCTTTCTCTTATTCTTCCAGGACGCCAATTACACATGCATTACACCTTTTGATATTGTTCCACAGGTCTCTGAGGCTCCGCTCACTCTCTCCGTATTTTCCTCTCCAGGTTCGTTCCCATCATTTCTGCTGCTTGGTCCTCGGCTCCTGGAGTCTCCGTCTGCTGTGGACCCCGTCAGTAAAATTTTCGTCTCTGACATCTGTCTCTTAGCTCTGTGATTTCCTTTCAGTTCTGTAGCACAGCCACCCCCTGTGCTCAGAGAACCTCTTGTTGTTCCTCTTCACCTTGTGGGGCGTGTTTGTAATAGCTGCTCTAAAGTCTTTGCTGGATGATTCTACATCTGAGTCATCTTGAGGCTGGTATTGTCAATTACATCCCCCCCCCGAAATTTGGTGCTAACACCCTGGTTCTCTCTATGTTGAGGAAGTGTGTGTTGAATCCTGGACATGGTAACTGTTATGTCATTTCGACCGAACCCTCTGGAGAATGTCGGTGTTCGGGTTTCAGTGCGCCATTCCATCTTGTTGGCTTTATCCGGCATACTTGATCTCGCCAGTTGTGAGTGGTTTGAGCCTGTCGCTTCTCGGAGAGTCGGCTCTTGCCGTTAGAATGTCCTGTGTATGCAGCAGCTCCAGGGTTGGACTGAGGCTGGTGCAGTTCCACACACAGAACTAGGAAGTCCATTTCTCTGGGGTTCTCCCTTCCCGAGTTCCCTGGTGCACACATGGGTTTTCAGGGGTTCCTTTTCCTGGGGCCAGAAAGATGGAGTTTCTATCCGAGTTTTGGGGCCCTTGTCACAGCTTCACAGCACAATAAGGCTGACCCTCGGAGCAAAGCCAGGAAGGAAACAAACACAGACGCATGAACTCCTTCCCCTCGTGAGCAACAGCTCCACACCTGCCCGGGTTCGCTCTCTTCCCAGCATTCTAAGCTGCTTCCTTCCTGCATTCTGCGTAGGGTTTGAGTCGGGACGGGCGGGAGAGTAGACTCAACTAGCAAAAGGATACCAGAATTCCTGCCTAGGGTTTTTCAAAAAGTTCTGTGAAACGCCAACCTTCCACCCGCAGGAGAATGGTAACAAAAATGCGGACTGAACTAAGACAAAGTGATGTCTCCTCCCCCGATGACCTTCCACCTGGCAGCGGCTGCTTGCCCCCCTCCTCCGTGCTCATGCCCAAGCCATCTGCTTGATTCAGGAAAGCTGCCTGGGGGTGTGAGTCAGCCCCCATCCTGGTCGGGAGAGCAGAGGTGGGACAGGTGGCGGCAGCCGGCCTCCTGGGGGTGGCCTGTTCAGGCTCTGGCTAGACTCAGGGGTGTGCCCACTTCCCAGAATCCGTCATCAGCCCTGGGCTACCATCAACAATGGCCTTAACGTCCATTTCCATGTGCGTGTGCCGTCCCTTCCTTAAGACCCACCTTTATCGTTTTTCCAAGTAATGACCTCATTTGTAGGGCTAGAAACTTCAAGCCCCGGGATTAAGGAACACACAGAGCAGTTTTGAGTCTAGTCATCCGGTCAGTGCTGTGTCCCACTTCCTGGGCCAGGGATGGCTGCCATCAGCCCCCTAAATTTCAGAGGCTGTTCTGCTGGTGGTTATTAGTGTTTGAGCAGAGAAAGCTTAACAAGGAAAATCTTTCAAAGAAATGCATCTCTGATGGTAGAACTCCAGCCATTTGGGCAGATGGCTGGGACAGGCTTGGGCTTGGGTGGGGCTGACTGTCTCTGGTGCTCCAGCCACAATTGGTAGGTCACCTGCCAGTCACAGACACCCCACATCCCAGGAAAGGAACCAACCTCCAGGGCTCTTCCAGTGCCTTCCCGCACATCCAGAGTCCATCCCATGGCCCAGGAGCAGAGCAAAGGCCATCGACCAGCTAGGGAACAACAGTGCCCGCAGGCCATGCAGGGCCCCTGCTCTGGGTCCCCATTGTAAAGGACTCACACAGTACAGACATCAACATTCAGTTGATTTTCTCTCCCATCTTGTAGGAAAGTTCCTTAAGATTTTGGCAGCCAATGGGACAGAGGGAATGAAGGACAGGGAGGCACTGTGGCACCAGAACCCCGGTCAGGGAAGGCTGAAGGGCAGCGTGATGGTGGGTGAGAGGGAAGCCCCACCACCCCCTCCTTGGAAGCCAGGAGAAGGGGCTACTCTGAAAGCTGCCCCCTAATCACAGCAGCAGCACCTAGGTAGACCACCTCCAGAAGACCGCTGTGCTCGCTCTGCCCGGGGGTGTCACTGGGACGCACGGAGTTGGAAAGGGGCCAGGAAAGGGGCACCTACCATGGGGTGGGGAGGTGGGGCCTGGGGCAGCCTGGGTTCTGCCCGGGTTGCCCCAGGTTGAAGGTTGCAGGTTGAAGGTCCTGTCCAGAAAGGTCGGGGCGTGCCGTGTACATCCCACAGTGGGACACGTGGCAGGTGGCCTCCATTAGCCTTAGACCTAGGCCCTGCCACTCAGAGCTGGGTCATCCAGGAGCACCTGTTACAGTGTCCTATCAGAACACCTCCCTGAGGACTAATGGATCGGGCTGAGCCATTAGAAAGGACGGTGCAGGTCAAAAATGGTCCGACACTGGTCCCTGGAACACTTTTTGGGGCCCCTGGGGCTCGGCGCAGCTGGGGCACCCCTCAGGCTTCCCTCCTCTCCATGCTCGGCCCTCAACCCAGGCTCTGCTGCTGGGAGCAGGAGCACTTCCCGCTCCTATTGCCACAGGTGGGGACTTCCCCCCCGGAGGGGTTCCCTGAGCTCCAGCCTCTGCCCCAGGCAGACACACGGACAGGCTCGCAGAGGGCTGGTCTTGTGTGCCTTTGTTCCACACGCCGAGCGACCCCACGTTTTGGACTCCTTGTCCGTGGGGTACACTGAGCTCCACCACTGACCTCCCCAAAGACGTAAACGTATAGTCAACGTAACATCGTCCTCCGAGCCATGCCTCGGGATTGTGAGGCAAAGAGGGTTTAGAGTAGGCTCCAAGGAATGAATCTCTAATGTGAAATTCTGGCCACCAGGGCAGGCCCCTCTCGGAAACTCACTGGCTCTCCTTCCTGGGCTGGAAGGGCTCTCTCAGGCTGCTGAGCGGCAGGATAGAACTGACCGCGACGCTTCTCCTTTTCCCCATGGCTGACCTTCTCTAGCACAGTCTTCCATTTGGCTTCTCAGTGCTCGCTGTCCCACTCTGACGGTGTTGCCTGGCGAGGGGGCAGAAGGTAAAGGGAAAGAGGAGCGCGTGCAGCCCTGTTGTATACTTGTTGACAAGCCAAGCACGTGTGGACAAAGGAAACCCCACTGGCGCTCCCGCCACCTCTCTGAACGGACGGGGAGGAAGGAAGCTCCGTGGTGGGCCAGAGGGCGGCGGGGCTTGGGGAGACAGTGCAGGGGAGAGGCCCAGAGCCTTGGCGGGACACCAGACAGCCTGGCTGAAGGGACAAACGCGAGTTTGGAATTAGACCACAACGTGTGTGTCAGATCTTGATCATTGTGCTTAATTTTTCCCACAGAAGAGGAGAAAGAAACAATATTTCAGATTAAAAGCCTAGCAGCTCTGGAAAAAATCATTGACAACCTTCGAAGAACTTTAGGTAAACGGAACTTGGGACCATCTTGGTGACAGATAAGTGTGGAGGACGCCTGCTCCTGCTGGGACGTCCCTCGCTGTGAAGAGAAGTAAACCGTCTGCTCCAGGGAACCGCTCTCTGGAGGGGCAGGTGACTTGGTCCCTGGGCAGACCGGCAGGGAGCTCCCGATGGGTTTCCTGTGTTGTCACTGTGGGGCTCCTGGCCCCCCGAGTCCAAATCCGAGGAGTCATGGGCCACATCCTGGGCATGTGCAGCTGCCGACCTATACCCCATGGCCAAGCCTGGGAAGGTCCCCAAATCTCACTGCAGGCGGCCTCCCATCTGGGGCTGAGCCCCACACCACTGGGCATCCCCGACCCCTTCCCTTTCCGACAACTTCCTAGCTGCTGGAGTTGGCCCACGAATTTCCCCTGATGGCTTCTGCCCAGGCCCCATGCTTCTCCCTGGAACTTTCCAGAACATCTCTGAGCCTCTTCTCCAGGCCAGTCCCCTCCTGGCCTCCCAGCCTCTCCCAGGTAGACTCTATAGTCACGTAGATGGTTCGAATCGACACCTCCAGCCTTCTAACCACCACACACCCGTGAGGTACCCCAAGACTGGCTGGTCTGGGGACGCATCACACCCTAATTTCAAGCTAGTGTTCACGAAGACCTACAAAGGTTCGTAAATGTGGCTGCTAAGCCACACGCATCGGCTCCTCGTAGATCCAAGCACAGAAGCAAACGTTTAAACCTGGCCAGCTTCGTGCACCTCCCCCTAGTGTTTGCTGATCACCCGCCACGGGCCGGGGGCCGCTCGGGGGGCTCAGGATTGCACAACGCAGACACACGCAGCCCCGCCCTCGCGGAGCCCACCTT